>JAJMJV010000013.1:0-285583 GCA_030563725.1 Pichia awuae
CCATCATCTTGTGTTTCGGTTTCGTATACGGAACAATATAAAACACAACTCCCGTTGCCGCCAACACAATTGGAAACAGGGTGAAGTACATCTTTCTCCACGTCGCATGTTCAATGAACCCAGCAGCAATAAACGGGCCCACCGCATTTCCCAAACCAACACAAGATCCCAATATCCCCTGGTACTTTCCACGCTGCTCCAAGGTAACAATATCAGAAACAATGGTCATGGTCTGAGACATGGTGCCCCCAATGCCAATACCACAAAGACCACGGAACACGTAGAATTGTGCCGGTGTTTGTGCTAAACCACATGCCAGATCCGAAAATGCCAATATCAGCATAGATGCTATCATTGTATATTTTCTTGAAAAGATGTCACTGAATCTACCAAACAAAACCATGAATGCAGTGTTTGCAATAAGTAGCGATGTTCCGGCCCATGAAATGGTATCTTGTGCATGGAGATCTTCCGCAATGTACGGAAGTGCCACAGTAATACTAGTTTGGTCAACAAAACATAAAAATAACCCAGTAGCAAGTGCACAAAACACAGTAACCAGTTGTTTCACAGACAACAGGTTGTCGTGTGCGTCAGCAACTTGTTGTGCTAACTCCTCTTTTGATAAAATCTTGATGTTACCAGCTTTTTGATCTTCGGCATGGAAATTTAACGAATCTGAACGTTCTGTGATATATTTTTGCATCATGCTGTTCAAATAAACTAGGTATCTAAAATAATTTGACCAAAGATATAATGATTTTTATACCTTGCCATTACCATTTAGTTGCATAAACAAAACAACTCTAGATTAGCTCATTTTAACATTGAAAAACACAATTGATTTCAAACAATTTCAATCAAAATGTGGCTGAAAAATATATTAAAAAGTTTATTGTGATCTCAATATTTGTTTTCTTAGATGAGGAAAGAAATATAGTCTTATCGCAACAATTTAAAGTTCCAAAAACTTTTTGATCGGAGTGCGTCCGATTTAATCAATCATAGTGCGAGCAATAATTGTTGAACAATCAAGTACCCCTTTTTTTGGTGATCTGATTCGGCCGTCGACTCATCTGAGTCAGAAATGGTTACTTATCTTACTTTGCAAAATACACTAAAGGAAGATAAGAAAAAATTGTTAAGGTACTATAAATACCTATAAATATAAGTTTGAGTAAACACAAAACCAATAAAACAAACACTCCAACCTACAGTGCTTTAAATATATATCAGTTTGCTACTCACTTACAATTGTATTAAATATACACCATTCTATTTTTTTGAACAATAATATGAAAAATTGTTTTACAAAATTAAAAGTTAAATCGGCTGCATCTAAAGGACATGCATGGTATAACGAAGACCTTTTACCAACCGACAAAGAAGAGAGGACATGGAGTATGTACAACTATTTGTTTTTTTATTTTACCACTTCTCTTACCCCTTCTTCATATACTGTTGGCTCTACTTTAGTTAGTATGGGATTGCTTTGGTGGCATGGGATAGTTTGTGCCGTAGTGGGAAGTTTTTTTTTATCTATTGTTTTAGTGGTAAACTCCAGAGCATCTTCTAAATACCACTTGGGTTTTCCTGCTATAGTTCGTGCACCGGCTGGTATGTATGGATCATACTTTTTTATCTTTATTAGAGTATCTGTTGCTTCCATTTATTTTGCAGTTCAAACATACTTTGCAGGTAAATTGATGAATGTTATGCTAAAGGCAATATTTGGTCATAAATGGACTAACATAGAAAACAAATTACCAGAATCAGCTGAAATTACGTCAACTAATTTACTTGCTTTTTTTATCGTGTGGATTATTCAATTACCTTTGATTTTTATGCACCCGACAATTCAAAGACATTTATACACCGTTAAAGCTATAACAACAACGGCTACACTTTTTGGTGTTTTTGGTTACTGTGTCAGAAAAGCAGGCGGTTTAGGAACACCTGAAAGTTTAGCATCAACTAGAGTATATGGTTCAGCACTAGGTTGGGGAATTGTTTCAGGTATTAACTCTATTATGGGAGCTCTATGTCCAATTTTAATCAATGCAGGTGATGTGGTCAGATATGCTAAAAGAACTCAAGATGCAGCTTGGGTTCAATCTTTTGCAGTTTTGTCTTCAAAAGTTCTGATTACATTTCTTGGATGTGGAACTACATCAGCTGCTAGAGTGTTTTTGAATAAAACTTTTTGGAATCCATGGGATTTATATGATGCGCTATTGGACTATCACTGGACAGCAGGGATGAGGTGTGCAATGGTCTTTGCATGTTTTGGTATGATATTGGCTCTTGTTATTGTTAATATTGGCACCAATTGTTTACCAGTTGGAGCAGATGTAACGGGAATGGCTCCAAAATACATGACAATTGTTAGAGGCCAATTATTGTGCTGGCTAGTGTGCCCGTTGTTTTTTCCCTGGAAAATGATTTCAAGTGGTGCTCGATTTCTTGCATTTTTAGGTAGTTATTCAATCATGTTATGCCCAATAGCTGCTGTTATGGTTTATGATTATTATTTTGTGAGAAATGGGAACTTTCATATCTTATCCTTTTACAACCCAGATAAAAAGTCTATGCTATGGTATGGCAACAAATACGGTATTAATTTAAGAGCTATGACTGCATGGTTATGTGCTGTGGCATCGACAATTTCAGGTGTTGCTAATAGTATCAAAACAGGAAGTGTACCGCCTGGTGCTACTCATGTTTATCAGCTAGGATTTTTGCTTTCGTTTTCTATTGCTTTTGTTGTTTATGCAATATTAAACTACCTTTTTCCAGTACAACAAATTCTACCAGATAACTGCCATATTGAAGCTAAAGACTTAAAATTTGAACAACTCGCAGAAAATGACGGTTTACTTGAAGATGAAACTTACAACGATATTATTAAAGAAGGTGCTTTAGAATTTGACCTAGATGACGATTCAACTTCTGTTGAAAATGTTGAAGTAATTCACTCCGCAAAAGTCTAATTGATATTCCTTTTGGGTCAACCATTTTTTAACTATCTTTTTTCTATTTCTATATAATTCATGTAATGATGTGTTATCCTTCTCTATTTTATTTTTCCTTTTTTGGGTGGATCCGCCAAATCCTCAATCTTCGGCTTGCTTCCTTTTTAGTTTTCGGAGGGTCCCCATAAAGTAGCGAATTGTATATTATTGATTGCAACAATGTGTGGGCTAAACTCCATTCCTGATAAGAGGATTTGAATTCTTTTTGAATCTTATCTTTTAAACATACCGATGGTGTTATCAAGAATATCCAAAAGAACAAGAAATGATATAAACACACTTGCATGTAATCGATGTAAATCAAGGAAACAAAAATGCACAGGGGATTACACAACAGGTGAACGATGCTTAAATTGTCAAAGAGCCAATGTTAATTGTGAATATAGCGATAAAAGAAATCCAAATTATACCAAAGCATTGGAGGCTAGAATATATTATTTAGAAAATAGATTACAAGAAACTGAAAAAGCTTTAGAAGAAAAAAAAAACTCAACACCTACTAGTATAAGTGATAGATCATCAAGCTCTGATGGTTTTGAAAATGTTACAGATGGAAGTGTCCTTACTAAGTGTGCTGCCTTATTACCTTTGAAAGATGACATGGAACCTCTATATGTTGGATCATCAGGATTAAATATTGCTTCTTTATTACAAGCTCATTTAAGGTTAGAATTTGCTCAATCATTAAAAGAAAAAAGTGTGAAAATCAAAGATAAAATTGTTAAAAATGAGAAAATTGACACTTTAGATATACTATTGAGGAATGACCAAAAACTCAAAATTTATCTTGATAATTATTTATTTAAGGTCCATAGCAGATATCCGTTTTTGAAAACTTCCAAAATTAATCAATTACATTTAGAAAGAAAATACATATTGAACCATAAAAGTAATAAACATATTATAAATTCATTTATTCTTTTAATGATTTATGCGGTTGGTGCAATGGTTACGGAAACACCGATTAATCACAATGGTACATCAGATCCATCTTTGAAAAACGATAACTTTGTATTTTTTACAAATGCAATGAATCTAAATTTATCCGTAGTCTTCAATCACAAAAGTATTGAAAATATTCAAGCCACACTAATAACAGTCATTTATCAGCTAAGATTACCCAATGGTCCTGTAATTTGGGATATGATTGAATTTGCTTTACGATTATGCGTTAACTTTGGATTTCATAGGAATAATACAGAATTATTGCATAGTAAACCCCATGAATACCAAGTGAGAAATTTAACATTTTGGTGTGCTTATTCATTAGAAAGATCAATAAGCAGTAGTTTTGGCAGACCATTTTCTTTGTCCGATAGGGATATTGATGTTGAATTACCAATAAATATTGACGAAGACACTGCAAATGATACCGAAATTATTGACGAATACTATAATAAAACAAATAAGATTACAACAAGAAGTGAATGCATTTATAGTTTTAGGTTTAAAAAAATTGAAAGTGAAATTCAAAATAAAATTTATAGAATTGATGTGGAGTATGCAGATATTCCCAGGGCTAAAATCAACAAATTAATTGAAAAAATGAGAGAATGGGTAGCTTCCATACCCAATGAGTTGTCGAGCAATCAATATGATTACTATCTTTATTTATATAATAAGCAAATTAGATATTTAATACAGCCATTTTTAAGCAAGTTGATGAAGGATGATATGTTATTTATTGAATGCATAAAGAGTGCATTAACCGTCTGTCAATTGAGCAAGAGAATGTATCAAAATACAAAATTGCGTCTTTCATTTATTGGCTTGCAAACACTTTTTCTTAGTGGTGTCACACTAGTGTATGGTTTACTATCTAATAAAGTAAACTGGAACTTTAATATTAGTGAAGGATTGAGATGTTGTAGTTTGGTTTTGATTAGTGTTTCTCAGCGTGCCGAGTCGTGTGTAATATTTAGTGAAATATTTGAAAAATTATATATTATGGTGCAAGAAAGACAATGTAACGGAGTTGAAAGTGAAGAAATTTTATTAAATAACATTGACTTATTTGGGCAAGACAAACTACGGCAGAATGTACATGATAGTCATAGACGTGAAAATTTTAAAATATTTGCAGAAATGTCATGTTTGGACGATGATTTGAAAAGTATTGAAAGGTTGTTTGATTTCCGCAATGTTGATATTTTAGGAACCAATCAAGTTGATGAAATTATTAAAAAGGCTACAAATAACTTTGATTTAGTTTTAGAAGATGATTTTTTAGGTATTTTTGAGTGAGAGTTATAATACTAATTGCATCAAGATTTTGTATTAGTTACTTTGGTTTAAAGTAACGTTTTTTAATGTAATCTGAGGAAAGACCATGTTAAAATATTACATAAAAGGAGATTTAAATACAGTAAGCATTTATGTAATCAGTAGTTCCAAAATCGAGTATATGTACTGTTGCTTAAAAGTCAAGAGAAACAACATCATAATTGCAAGCAATCTAATGCAAAAATTAAAGACTACATTTAATTGAAGCCAAAACTAGCCTCAACAAAGCCCAAAAACCTAAACGCTCAAACCCAAAAGTTAGAAATAACAACAAAATTCCTTATTTTTTAAATGCTATTAGCTTTCCGTATTTCTTAATACGGCTTCTCTAACCGATGAACAAGATGAAGTGACGAAATACTAAAAAGCCGAGCCTCCAAAAGTTTGAGCCACCCGAGTTATTTTTTGGAAAGGCCGAAAAAGCAAAAGAAAAGTGTGGCGCCAACATGAATCGGAGAATTTTCAAATTCCGACTTTCTCGGAGTATGAATCCACAGATTTTGAGGCCTGTGAAGGGTGATTCATCCCCTCAGCCTTAACTGAAAAAATGATTAAGGCTTTCTTTTGAAAAGTGAAAATTTTTGTTTTTGTTTATTTTTAAGCTTTACTGTTATAGTCAAAACCAGTTTCATCAACAGAAGAAAAATTTTGTTGTCATCAAATAAATCCAAAAAAAATATATTTGTCATATCAAAATTTTGAAACATGGAAAGATTGCATACTTTAGTCACAGCATTTGAACCTTTGCATTTTGTTGCCGGAATGGGAATTGGAATATGCTCCAGTATAATGTACAACTTTCCTATTGAATCTGTGAGAGTAGGTATGAGATATGTTGGTCTTATATACTTTTTTATCAACATTTTTGTGATTTTCATTACCCATATTCTGTTTTTCCTGAAATATATTATATTTCCCACAATTTTGCCAAATGATAGCAGGTATCAACATCAATTATTTGATTTGTTGCACACACCTGAGCTAGCTACTTTTTTGGGTGCTTCATCGATGTGCATTACTACAATGGTAAATATGATTTACTTTTTGCGGGCCGAATGGCATGTTTTTCTTTGGGTGTTATGGTGGATAAACTTTTTTCAAGCGTTAAGCTGTACACTAATAGTCTTTTTTTTTATTATTACAAATCTTAATGGTAAATTGGAAGGTGGTAAAAATATCAGTTTTGAAAAAATCACGCCAGCCTTGCTTCTTCCAATTGTTACATGTACAGTTACCGGTGCTAGTGGTGCTCTTATATCAATTGATATCAGTAATGGTGACCCCGGAACACTTATATCGATGATCATTATTACATCTATGATAATTTCAATTGCAATATGCTTTTCATTTGTTTTACTTGGAGTTATATTTACACGTATTGCTGCATCTGGGTTACCTAGACAGAAGGATGTATTTACAATGTTTGTGCCAATTGGATTTTTGGGACAAGGAGGTTGGGGAGTTTTAATGAATTGCAAAAACTTAAGTTATTTCCTTAAATTGAATGGATTCAAAAGTATCGGTTTAATAAATTTAGGAAATGAAATGGATGTAGTACATAACTTGTTGATGTTATTTGGAATTTTTTTTGCAATTTCCTTTACAGCTTTTGGTGTGGCATTTACTATTTTGGGAATTTTTAGTGTTGCATATTGGTATATTGGATGGCCAAGGGTTGAACGAATCCTAGTAACAAATGCCGAAGATGTGTTATTGAAATTTAGTATGAAAGACTATGTTTTGTGGACACCATCAATGTGGGCAGCTACTTTCCCATTTGGTACCATTGCCTTATCAAGTAATGAAATTTATAAGGAGACGGGATTAATTGGTTTTAAAATTTTGAGTACAGTTTACGCCTTTGCAGTGGTGGTCATTACATCATGGTGCATGTTTTGTACTTGTATTTATATTGTGCCTTGGCGTGAAATGTTCAAACAAGAACACACAGAAAGAACTATTGTTTGAGCAAAGAAACACAGAAAATCGCTTTAATATAAAACTGTTTTTTTATAATTTATATACAGATTTTAAAAGAAAACAAGATCCGGCAAAAAAGGTAGTCAAAAAAATGGAAGATCAATTTGTCCAATTTGAAACTGTATTTTTAGAATGAATACAAAATTGTTAGTTTCTTTTCTTTTGCTCTTTTAATAATAGCAAACATTTCATTGTTTAATTTGAACAATGATTGTAATATTTTGTCTAAAACTACATATCAGAACTGAGAAAATAACACAGACTTCGTGAAACCTAATTTGTTATCTTTTATTGCTATTATTTATTACAATTATTCATTACTATTTATTATTATTTACTATTATTTATTTATGATTATTATTCATCTTACTGAATTAATATAATTAGCGTTATAGTAAAAAATAAGATTACCAAAACACTCTTTTAAAAAGGACAAGTTGAACTAAGAACCAATCTAATTGAGATGCTAGTATGTCTTGTGCAGTACTCAGCGATAAAACGAATTTATTATGTGTTATCTCTATTTCTATGCTCGGCGGAAATTTTTGGTTCCTGAACATTTAATTATTTTAGTTATAGAAATTATTAGTAGACATATTTTTACAAATTAAGCTTTAGGGATTCAATGCCAACAGAACTGAACGATATCGAAGGAAATCAATTAGATTTCGTTAAGGAGAATATACTTCGAAAATTGTTCACTACTTCCGAATTATTGATTATATTGATAGATGAGTCAAACAACGCTAATTTTCAGCTGAAAAATTTAATTATTAGAGTGGAAAACGATTCATTGATTTTTGGCTTAGACAATGATATATCCTGCGATAGATTGGAATTTGAACATTTGAGTTCAAAAATGATAAATAGATTAGAATATTTATTAAAAAAACAAACTATCACAATTAAACATTTGAGTATAGAAAGGAATGTTCCAGAAATTGCAAAACTTTTGATGAAGTTTGGTGATTACGTGACATATACATATTACGCATATAACGAAGTTCCTGGAGCAGAATTAAGACGCTACGTCAATGAAGTTGAAACAGTTTTTGAAGAATTCGAATCTAGTTTTGGAATAAGTTATCTACCATTTGATATTTTTCCGGATCAAAAACATTTGGTTGAAGTGATGCTGCTTGGAGAGACACTTGATCTAACGAATGTTTTCAAACTGTATGAATTTGCCAAACAGCTAAATATTGATTTGTTGTTTAAGAAAAAGAATAATTTTTACTATTCACTTGATGAGTTGGAGACATTCAATAGCGACGTTGCAGTGTTTAAAGAGTTGTATTCAATCCTTGAAAATGAGGAAATTTCAAACTTCATTATGGATTCATCAGTCTGGGTGGGGCTACCGAAAAGCCCCAACGGTACTGTAACTAGTAAATTTGATTATAATTTGGCTAAAAGTATGAATAGCATTGGGCTCTGTAACATCAATGCTCTTTTTTTTATGGATTATGAACAAAACGAAGAAGGAACTACAAAAGATGAAGTTGATAACTATTTTACTGGTAATTATGATCTCAAATGGGTAGGAAAATGTGAAAATTTAAAGAGACTAAATATATCATGCCAAATACTTTGTAATTTTGATTCATTCGGGAACTTAGAACAATTGCAAAACTTGAAAGATTTGGAGTTATATGAATGTAGTATTGATTTTATATGGCTAACAAATTTTTTACCCAAAAATGTTCGTACACTCAAATTAGATGATAATATTTCCAGTTATATGGAAAGAGAATTTCAGGTACCTTCAAGCTTGAAAAGAATATTGATCAGAAGTTTTGTATCAAGTGCACAGAAAGTTTTTCGATATATCAATTTTTCAAATGCAGATTCATTGAGTGATATCATACTTGACGAGAAGGCAATAGATGTCCCATACACGTTGGTAGAGTTAAAGAATTTACCGAAATATTTGAAATGCTTTTCTGTACAGTCTAAGATTTGGGGCTGCGAGCCGGTTAGGGCTAGAGTGAGTCCATCTATAATAAGAAATCTTCAAGGAGTTTACAGCAACATCCAGTTCATTTCAACAAACGACTCGCCAACTCAGGATGTAGAACGCATCCCTGGAACATATAATGCATTACTTAAATTTGGCCGAATCCATACAATTTAATTGAGTTTTCATAGACTTTTTGTCTTCTTGAAAAATAAGAAGCTTTTAAAATATCCATATATATTTATTGTATAAGAATTATAGATTTTAACATTTTTGAATTTTCACATAATTTTCAAAGAAACTGTTGAATTTAAAGAAAAATAATTCAAGTCAACAATAAAGCAAAAAGTTTTATTTGAAAACGGGTATATATTACGTAGCTGAAGACATAAATAAATAAATAAATAAATAATTAATTAATTCAATAATTAAATATATAAATAAATAAGCATTGGGTCTGAAACCCACGGGTTGAGCCTCCAGATACTTTAAACTATGACTCCTGTTTGATCGGCCAGCCAGTTTTCTCGCAATTTCACGTGACCTTCAAAATGTAATAGAAAAAAGAGAGGTCAATAATTTACGGGTCACAATAACAGGGCTCTGTTATTTACGGGACCAAAAATTACTAATTAATTATGGGACGAAAAATAAGTGGTGTACTGGATGCACCTTGAATTAAACTGCATCACGCAACCCTGATGGTAATAACTTATCAGCAGTTCTTTTGTTGACTTCTTTAGAGAGACCAACGAATAAAACGGAAAAGTTGCCTAAAGAGGCAAGACGCGGTTAAATGACGCGTGTTTCGAAGGAAGAAATAAAACAAGTCGGAGTTGTGAGTTGCTGCGCGGGGATAGCGGAGATCTTGGAGTGAAAAATGATGAAATTTTTCGGAGCTGAATTTTTGCGTGTATGCTTATGCTGAAAAAAAAATGTATGTTATTAAGTTTTAGATTTGTATATAGAATATAAAAACAATAATATGTGGGGTATAAAAAAAATGCGTTATTTGATATATGTAAATTCCGATTAAAAACGAGTCCCTGACTCTCCAAAGAAAAATATGAAAAAGTAATATGAAATAAGAAATGATATAATGTGTAATTTTGTAATGTAATATGCTTTTTAATTATTTTGTAGATAGCATTTCTAGCTATACTTCTGTATGCTTTTAATTTGAGGAAAGCCAGAGTTTGTAATTTTGTTCAGCTACAGATGTGTTTCTTTTCATTGGAGGTATATCAAGAAGAACGGAATCGAAAGAGAGTGATTGCTTGGTAGACGCCAGCTTTGGGGTGAGCAAAGGAGAAAGTGGAGTAGGATTCCATGTTGAATTTGAATTATGCTGTAATAATATTTCATCATCGGATTCAAATAGGTCTTCATCATCGGAGTGGACATCTATCATCAAAGAAGGCATGGAAGTGCAAGATGTGGAATACATTGGAGTGTCCACATCGTCGATTTCGAAAAGGTCGTCGCTTTCATCACCGTACGAGCTATTCATCCGTGTGCTATAATTTATAGTAGATAAATCTGGGGTTGGTTGTATGGAGTAGGTTGTTTGTGTGTAAGACATTTTTCTTTGTGAAAATCTAGTGCTTTTAATTTGGTGTGCTTATGTTTCGATCTTGCGTGTAGTGCGTGTGTATTATAATATAATAATAGTAATTACTATATATTATATATCAGGTCTATAACAAAGTGTTGATGGTAGTGGAGGGAAGAATAATATTACGTGGTGGAGAACCAAGTCAGGAAAGAGTTCAGATTATATACAGAAAAAAAAAAATTAAAAACCATTATGATAGCGGAAATCCGATGAGTAATTTGTCAACAATCTATGTGTCATGATGTTTTTGTTTCACTGGGTCCGGTGAAAAAAACCACCACAGTAGTAGCCCACGTGAAATTAGACAAGCGAATTTCCGATTGCGCCACCACCACCGTTAGCCGCCATAACCCCGTAACCACCGTAACCACCGTAACCTCCGTAACCTCCACTTTTGCGGCTGCGGCGCGGGCGCGATGTCTGACTCTTGAGCTTTCTTCTCAGATGGAGATACCGGCCACCCGCAGAATTTTCTCGAGCGTTCCGGAGATACGCTCCCGCACTGCCGGACGTGCTAACGCCGCCGACTGGCCGGGTAACGCCGAGAAAGCGTCGGGTGCCCCAGTTTCGGCGATAAGCAGGAGTTGACCCCATTCCTGCTCCACACCCTCTAACATTTCCATGCTCTCGACAGCTTTACATATAACACCGATGGTTTCGGGGTCCATGACAAGCTCATCAACCTCACTGAGTGGTAAGGAGTCCAAGCCGTCCTTGATGGTGTTTTGGAAGTCAGAAAACCCGCTATTATCTTTGAAAACACCAAAATTGTCTAACATCAATAACCGGATTTTGACTTCTTCAGCTGTGGTAGGTGACGCCATCAAATTCACCAAATCTTTGAACTCTTGTAGATTTTGTGTTGTAACCAACATCGATAAATGACCAATCCCCCAGTCAGGAACACACTGGATGATACCAGGCTTACTGACAACGTCAAGTACAGTCTCGGGACTTTGTAAAAGGTAACATAGATCTGGATCTTGTTCGGCAATTTCATCTTGCCAACCACGACGAATAATAATCAAAGATTTTAAAATATCGATAGCTGCAGATCTGTAGCCAACTCTGACGAATGCTTGAATGATACATTCCCAATCTTGTTTTATTAACGGTATGTTCATTTCCTCAATTTGATATTGGAATAATCTCACTACTCTATCGATATCTCCACGACCTGAAAAAACTTTATATAGAACCCTAACCATGGTCCTATCAATGGCATATCCTTCTTTGATATAGTCTTCAACAACTAAATCATAAAGATGTTCCATTAAGATATAATATGAATTTGGTGTGATTGGCAACCCCATTTTTTCAACATCAATTTTCAGTTTATTATAATTTTCCACTGTCAGATTACCACCCTTGAAAAGATTCAGTAAAACAATTTCAAATTCAATCGGATCAATACCCATCTCTGAATCAATTAAATCTTTCAAAAACAAATTGATAAATTCATTAGAACATTCTGGCACAACCTTCAATAATCTATTGTAGATGCTATGAGAAAGTTGCATGTTCCTTGGACTCTCTAGTTTCATCCACTTATCTTCCAGCTCTTTCAAAACTTGACCTTTCAAAATCCGAACAGTTAAATCTTCAAATCCCTCAAATTTTAAATCATCAAGTTTATCTAATTCAGCTTGTAATGTCTCATCTTCGCCCCAATCTCTAATTTCTCTTGATCCAGCAGCCTTGTAAACCAATTGTAAAAATGTATCATAGATTCTTACAAGTGCACTTGCATCACCTCTACAGCTTTCGATCGCTTCTCTCATAGATAGTGGCATGTCTAACCCATTATCCCTACCAGGGCCTGCAATATTATCATATAGTTCAACATCACGTTTCAATAATGTCCATGTGTTAATTTCTAAAGTTTCTAATTTTTCATACGAACTATAGCTAATAATTTTTTCTAACATGGATCTAATAACCGTTTCCCTAGATATAGGCTTCTCATCAATATAACTTTTCCACGTTGAGCTTTTCGGTATTTCAATTTTATCCTTTATTTTAGTATCTACGTTTTTCACAAAATTAGTTTTGCCTAACCTTGATTTCGGTAAACTTGGTTTGACAACATGCCGCCTCGTGGATTTAGCGGCAACACTACTCAAAGTGTTAAATAACCGTATACAATTCATCATGCTAACCGTTATTAGGTTTTATTATTAAAATTTATAAAAAATCATATATACACAAGAACATAAATTTTTTTTTTGTCACATATAAATCATACACAGAAAATAATATTACATATTATTTGCATTATTTTTGGTTTATACGCTGTACGTAGGATCTAGAAACGACATTCCATGCACGCATGAATTTGGTTGTACAATCGGTGACACATTGGTCACCCTTGTTATCACATTTATCGAAACAGTTTTCACTTAATGCATTAACTAATGCCGATGCATAAGCAGTTGCAATTTCTTGTTGGATTTCAACTTTGATTTGCTCCACAACTGGTGATGTTGGCGCTGCAGTAGCTGCTCCCGAATCTGCAGATTTTCCAAAACCAAGGAATGACATTATAATACACTCTCCAAGTCTAGTTGTTGAGAAAATCGTCAAGAGACTGGAGCTTGGTCTTGGTAGGATTCTTGTTTCTTGAAACTGAACCAGTGAAACTTTCTCGCGGATCCCGCTTCTCTTCCCTGGAGGCTTTGATCAAACCGTCATGATTATAAGACGAAGAAGATATTGACCACATTTGAGAGTGTTTTGAATACTGCCTGACTTCTAGACCTTCTCTCAGTTCAGTGTAATAGTCTTCATACCCTTCTGTAAAATGATTATCTAGGACATGATAAAAACGAGCCACAGAATGCATGGTTTCTGCACTTACAGCCACACTATTTCCGACAAGAGCCGGTTTATCCAGTTGAAACATCAACACTGCCAAATCAATGTTTTTACATTTTTCAAAGCAATGGGCATTGACTGCGGCATCAGCTGTTAAAATTTCATCGACAGAAAAGGTGGCATTAGAAATACTGTTATCTGCAAAATAAACAACATTTGGCAAAACAGAACCAACCAGCCTACTCATATCCCTGATATCCAATTCCACATCGTTTTCACATAACAAGAGGATATAGTTGAATAATTTGAAGAATTTGTTGTTCAAAAGTATATATGCTTCTCTATCTGTAATAATTTCAGAGATTAAGAATTTGGTACTCAAAATTAAAATTTCCAATTTCACATGATATCCTTCATTTTTAAAATTTAACGCCAACTCCCTTACAATATCAGGTAATACTTTTTTTAAAATAGACAGTAACTCGACTTCGACTTCTGATTTATAAATTGCAAATTCTCCAAGTAACCAAATGATCGATGCCTTTGCATTACTTGAATGAATTATTGAAAGTTTATCAGCAAGTTTAATTAGAATTTCACCATGCGATGAAATATCGGTTTGAATTAATTGACGTAATCCAGTGATATATTCACTTATTAATAGACTTTCAGATTCAACATTTAATTTGTTCATGAAATAATTAATCATTTGACTTATTTGGTTAGCGTCAAGAATACCTTTATTAACCAGACAGTTTAAATGTTGAAGCAATGTTTTTCTACAGATCCAATTAAAATCAGAATCTAAAATTAGTTGGAAATGTTGATAAAACTTGTTGAAATTCTGTTGATTTAGTAATTTAAATATAATTACCGATTTCGATTGAAATATTAACACGTTATCATTAAATGAAGGAAGGAATTGTGTCAGTTGGCTATTTTTAAAGTTTATTTGTTTATTTTCCAATAATTCTATAATATAATTTAATGAAATTGCTACTTGAGCACTATTATCAACAACTGGATCAGTTTGTATTAATTTAATCATAACACTTTCTAGGGGACCCGTATCATTCGGAAACACTTTAACTAAACACTGAACAATACTAAGTACAGCATTAGAATCCATTTCATAATATAATCTATTTGTCAACTCTTTATGCAATTGAAGCATTTCTTTTGGTGAGCTTTCTAAACTATCGAATTTCAAAAAAAATAATTTCGAATAATTAATTAATATATCAATCAATGCAACAATGGCGAAACTGTCTAAATTCTCAAAATAAGAAATCAAATGTGTTACTTTATTATGAAATATATCAAAGTTTCCATAAAATATTTCTCTATATGCAAGGATTGAAATACTTAAAACCTTTGGATTATCGTCACTAAGTAAAATATCAAGATATCCGCTCAATTGATTAATTGTTTCACTATTATTACCATTATCCAACTTAAAACATTTTATGATGGCAATTGCACATGCAGAACGCACCAATGGGGAAGAGTCTTTTATTAATTTTCCCAACGATAGTAATAAAATTGGTAAAATTGCAGGTATTTTGATACCACTTAAACATCTAATAGCCATTGACCTTATGACTGCATGTTTATCCAAAAGGGATTTTTGAATTGCATTAATTGATAAGAGTGTAATATCTTGGTATAAATGATTACATTGTAAAATAATCACATAAACTAATCTTTTAATCTTTAAATTATTCGATGTGACTCTTTTGACGATATGAGGGTACAATTCATCCATTTGTTGTCTTTGGTTTGCGCCCGGGCCAGTTGAAATTCTACCAACTATATATTTGAGAACTGCATAAACCTCAGTATCATTTGTAGAGTCTAGTCCTTTAAGAATCTCATCTGTTGAAAATATGGTTTTCGTATTGTAATAATTGGTATTGATAAACGATGTCACTGAAGGAGGGAGAGAAACAGATTTGGCTGCATCAAAGTTTAAATGCCGAGCAGCACTTTCAAACATGGCTCCTAAATTGCGTCCTAACTGTAAGTCGTTCATCTTGCCTGTTGATATTTTAATCTCTGCTTCTGTTATCTCAAGAGGCAAAACCAATAATACGGCAAAGAGCTCCTGTCAATTTTTCACATGCTCGAAATCAAGGCCAAAAATGAAAATCTTCAACGTATATATTTATTTATTTTGATCAGGTTACAGTAAGCAGATTTCAACAGTTGCACAGCAGAGACAATGCCCAACCAGAAGCCTGAACCACCCAAGTCGCTCAAAAGAACGCTTTCGGAAACTATTTTTGGTTTTAGAAGAAACAACAAGAGAAGCAGGGAAGATACAGAAGACGAATCGCAATCTGAAAATGGGATCATGATTGTCAAACCGGATTCTGAAAATCATGTTTCAAAAAGACAAAAGATTCAAAAGGAGGAGGAAGAAGCTGAAAAATTGAAAAGAGAAAAGAATGAAGCTGAATTCAAGGCCCAAGAAAAGGAATATGATGAATTGTTGAAACCAGAATTCAGAAAATGGAGACCATGTGGTTATAAAATGAACGTTCCACCAAACGATAGACCAATTAGAATATATGCCGATGGAGTTTTTGATCTTTTTCATTTAGGACATATGAAACAATTGGAGCAATGTAAAAAAGCGTTCCCAAACGTGGAATTAGTTGTGGGTATACCAAATGATAAAGAAACTCACAAGAGAAAAGGATTGACCGTACTTACCGATAAACAAAGATATGAAACCGTTAGACATTGTAAATGGGTAGATGAAGTTGTTGAAGATGCACCATGGATCTTAGATATGAAATTTTTAAAAGATCATAAGATTGATTATTGTGCCCATGATGACTTACCATATGTTGCAGATGGAATTGATGATATTTATAAACCAATGAAGGAAGCTGGTATGTTCATTGCAACCCAAAGAACTGAAGGTATTTCAACAAGTGATATTATTACCAAAATTATTAGAGATTATGATAAATATCTTATGAGAAACTTTGCAAGAGGTGCAACTAGACAAGAATTGAACGTTTCTTGGTTAAAGAAAAATGAATTAGACGTCAAAAAGCATATAAATGATTTTAAAACTTCATGGAAACAAACTAATGATAATTTGAGTCACATGACTAAGGATCTTTATGTTCTAGTAAGAGAATCCTTAATAAATAATGGTAAGGTGATTGCTAATGGTAAATCTCCTGTCGATAGATTTGCTCTGAAATATAATGCAAATGGTTTGAGTAGAATAGGTGAAAATAAAAAAGGTCTAATAAATAATTTGATGGATTGGGTGGGTTTTCAATCTGAAGTTGACTCAACAGATGAGACAGACTTAACTCCTGTTCCAACAAGAGCCACATCACCAGACTTATCAAAGCAACAACATTCCCCACCGTCAACTCCAAAAGTTAAAAAAATAGTAGGAAAAACTTCTGCTTCTAACAATCCAAAGAAAACCCCCAAAAAGGCTCCAAGAAAAGTCAAAACATCAAAAGCTATCAAGCACAAGTGACTCGATTTTAATTTATTACTGATTGTAGCATATTTATCTGTATTTATTTCATGATTTTATAGTAAAGTAAAAATTTAACTGTCTGTATTTTTCACGCTGCCTTAACAGTTGATAAAAATATGTCCTGTTCTTTCATCTAAAACTATAACTATGTCGGCAACCAAGTTGTTCACAGTTGCAGATGTTAAGTATCTGGATCCTTCTACTTTAAAGACGTGGATTTTACAAGGGCACACAAATTTGGGGTGCAAATTTCAGATAGTAGACGTTAGAGATTCTGACTACATTGGTGGCCATATTATTGAGTCATTACATATTGAATCTGCTAAGTTTAAAGACGAACAATTGCCATTGTTACTCAACACACTGAGAGAGAAAAATCAAGAAGTAGTAGTTTTTCATTGCATGCTTAGTCAACAACGTGGACCAAGTGCTGCTATGAGATTTATGAGATACCTTAATCATCAATTAAATATATCGGATAATCAAAATGAGATTGAGTTTATTCAAAATATCGATCTGTATATTTTAAGAGGTGGATTTGGAAAATGGCAAGAATCTTATGGAGATGATACTAGGCTAACTGAAGCATATCAAAAGGATATTTGGAGATTCGGTTATTAAAAAAGAATTTAATTTTTGTGTTTTGTGTATACAAATTATACATTGCGTCCTTTATTATACAATCTTTTGCTTTTTAGTACCCTTCTTAAGTTTTTGTGTTGCATCCTTGATACGTTTACTCATATTCAAATCACGACTCCGCCTGACCATTTCAACAGGAAAATATTCTTCAATTGTGGCTTGTGGCTTGTTCATACTTTTAATAACTGGTAAAAGTGTTTCATCAACCTTTTCCTTGTTCCATCCAACATTGAATTGTAAGAACGTTCTTAATCTATCAAGATCTGGATATCCCCACTTAAACGGAGTTTTATCATGATCCACTTCTGGGTTTTTATATGCTTCATAAATCAATTTATTTGGGAAATCCAGGCCCAAAAACAAATTTTTACTCAACTTCTTACGCAGTTTCTTTCTGATGGGTGTATCTGTTGTTTCATCAATTTTACCATTTTGATAATCTAGCCACCAGCTCTTGAAATTTTCCAAATTTTTAAATTCACCTAAAATTTCCATAGCTGCAACTTTACCAACATTTTTTATACCCTCTGTATAATCACTACCTAATAAAATTGCAAGTTCAATCATACTTTGTCTAGTTAAGCCCAATTCCTCTTCAATATCATCACCTCTGTAACATTCAACAAAATGCTTATCACTAAACAAATTTTTATAAATTTTATCCCC
The DNA here is from genome assembly GCA_030563725.1 of Pichia awuae. Classification (NCBI taxonomy): domain Eukaryota; kingdom Fungi; phylum Ascomycota; class Pichiomycetes; order Pichiales; family Pichiaceae; genus Pichia; species Pichia awuae. Next base: position 18,501 of record JAJMJV010000013.1, read on the forward strand.
ACCAAACAATAAACAATCAGAATCATCCGTGATAATACCATCAACCAACCCTAAAATCTTAAGCTCTGCACATTGTGCTTCTGCTTCCATTGGGGCCGTTATATAAGGAATTCCAAATCTTCCTAGTAAATCTTGAACATCATAAATCATATTTGTTGAAACTCCCTCAGAATCACGCTTTTGCTTTCTTAGTTGTTCTTGAAGTCTAGATTCATCATCTATACTCCATGATAAAGTCTTTGTACCAGCACCAGTTTTAATACCACGAACAAAATTATTATAAGCTTTCTCTTCTTCCTCCATATCTAACAATAAATTGACCTCTTCATCATCCGAAAACTCGTAGCCGTCATCACTATCTATATTGTTCTTCATACCAGAATCTGGACGGGGAGCAATTAAATTTTTCAATGCATTAGTTCCTGTTAAGTTTTTGTTATGCTCCGAACTTAGGCCTTCAAGCTGCGTTTGTTTAAATTCATCATTATTGCTTACATTATCAGTACCACTGTCATCAACATCTTTATCTTTTGCAAATTTATCATTATCATTATCTTTAACAATAACAGGTTTTTGACTTTGTTTTAATACATGGTCAGCAGAATCATCAGCATCATTAACATAGGTATAATCATTATCAGAATCATCAGCAACAATAACCAATTCCTTTTTATCATCATCGTTATGATCATCATCATCATGAATAACAACGACATCTCTTTTTTTATTATTGTCATCACTAAGTACAATTAATTCCTTTTCATTATCATCTAAATCAATTCTTTCATAAGTTTTATTGTTTTGAAATTCATTGACAACTGGTTTACTGACATCAACAAATTCAATATCGTCATCATCGGAAGAAAAATATTGATTAATATCACCATAGGAAACTAAACCAGCTTTTTCATCTTCTGTCATGTTTTTAGGTTTCTGTGGTTGTAGAGAAGTTTTTGTATCTGCTGGTTTCTGGAATTGGTGACTCGAAAACCACGATGGTAATGGCAACACTTTTTCCTTTTCTTCCTTTTCTTCCTTATCTTCCTTATCTTCCTTTTTTTGTTCAACGATCTCCTGTATTTCAACAGGTTTTCTTTCTTTAGCCGAGCCCCCAAATAATAGATTATTTTTCATTGAAAAATTTGGTAATTTTAAAGATTTTGCTAATGTAGATGTGCTTAAAATAATAGGTGGATTATTTGACAAATCGTTTTTAAGAGTAGAACCTTGCTGTTCTTCGTTCAAAATATTTACATAATCACGTTTGGATTCCTCAATGGCTTTCTTTAATTCTTCATCTTCGATTTGCTTCAATTGCATTTCATAGTGCTCATCTATATCATCACCATCAATGTGTGTATTTTCTTGCGTATTATTACTCTTTTTATTATTCTTGTTTGAGTATTCATAAAGATATTTAATTTTTTTCATAACACTATCCTCATCATCCTCATTTGTATCAGGTACTGCTACGTCCAAAGGAATATCCTCCATTTCAACATTTTCTTCGTCAGTCTCTTCTTCGCTCAAATCACTATCAATAACAAACAATGGATTTTTAATCTTTGTATTTGCTGTTTCAGGTTTTTTAATCTTTTTAAATTCTGAGACTGTTTCTTCCTCATCCCAATCGATGTAATCATTATCTTCAAATTCACCTGGATCTTGAAATCCTTTCTCTATAAGAACTTTTGAAGGAATAATATTATTCAAAATAATAGGCTCATGCGGAGTTGAACCTTCAACATTTTCCTTTGAAATGCTCAACGCAAAACCGGTACCTGTACGCTTTAAATTATAAGCACGATTTCTATCACTTGCAATTCTTCGTGACACTATATCAGAATTTTCATCACCATCCATACCAGTGACATTCATAATTTTTTGGGTGAAAAAATTTCTCTTTTGAACCATCTTTATTTGAAATTTACTGAATTCCATTGGGTCCGGAAATAATGATTGTAATTGAGTTTTGGTATAACCCATTCTTAGCCTTGATCTAAGACGCAAATGTGACAGTACTATATATTGGGTAGACAATGGTAGCCTTTCAAAATCTTTTGACTGTGGGTCAATATTATCTAAATCTATATTTTCCAAATCGTCATTAATATCTTTAGTTAATCTATCATATTCGTAATCTGTTGTCAACCTATTATCATTCTCATCTGCTTTAATTCCTTTTATTGTTGGTAAATCATAATCGTCTTGTTTTCGGAATAGTCTGCTTTCATTTTCTTCATTTTTAGAATCTTTTTTTGTATCCCCATGGTATACGTCATCCTCTTCTGCAACTAAATCGTCATAATATACATCATATAGTTCGCTTGTTGGCTTTTCTGAAACAGATGCACTTGATTTAGGGGTAATTTTCGATCTAACAGACCCGCTTCCCCTATCCAACTTACCTTCTGCATATTGCTGTAGCTGCCTAGACAAAATTCGTTGAGCCGTTTGTTCGATTGTTTCTTTATTACCTTCTCTCTTTTCCTTTCTTTTCCTAATGGTATTTTTCTTTAAACTGGGCACACCACCATCAAAAACAAACACCGGCTTGATTCCAAAATACAAAAGTTTGCAGATTCTTCTGAAGAAACCTACAATATGAGAATTCTTCATCTGGTTACCTTCACTGTCCCTAACAGCCTTCAAAAACTGATAAATCCAAATGGACGCATCGACTGCCAGTTTCTTGTTCCGTAGGGCTTCGATACGAACTGGCCTTGAGCTCACACCAACAAGATCCCATAATCCATGCACACCCATAGTACTTAGCTCTTCCTTTACTATCAACTACACTACTGATCTTAATACAACAGGACAAAATCGACGCCACCAACAGATGTACCAAAAAATCGCCGAGCCTTTTTCCTCCAATTTCTGGAATTTTTGTTTTTTCTATATTTTACCAAATTTGCCTTTCCATGCTTTTCATTTTGGGCTCCCTGTTTTGCTATGCTTATCTTTCGAATAACTTGGTGAAAACATAACAAGGGTAGCAAGCATGAGCGTAAAAGATAATGACAAAACATCTGGCAAGCCATATCCTGCACATGTAGCCAGCCCTAAAATCGGTAATGTGCAGCCAAGCAAACAGGGAATCAGGGAAAATACACAAATCCCGAATCTTTCTCCGCAGTATTCTAGTTCGTATAAACTATATGAAGTAATCAATCCTTTTAATTCACCTAAAAACAGTACTGAAAAATTGGTTAATATAGACAGTTTTTTTAAAAATGACGAGTTGGAAGACACTTCTGAAAACAGAAAAGCAAAGTTTCCTGAAACTTTCAATCCCAGAAAAGAAGTCAATATGCCACTTGTTGAAAAGATCAATCACTGGATTTATAAGGTTCCCAATGTTCCCATTGATGAAAAAAATCTTCATTGGGCCAATTCTAGCTATGACCCTGAAGTTCCCACTACTGATGAATACGATCTTTTAGAAGAAAATGGCGACTTTGATTTTGAAAGAAACAGTGACGTAATTCAATACCAATCCAAACTCATAACGGTATTGGTCAATAAAGATTATCTCAAAGATGAAGAAAGTGTCAGAAAAGCAGATGGCCATCTTATCCAAGGCGCTATGAACTATCTGTTATACAACAACGCCGTCGAATACACAGACTATAAAAATATGTCGTACGAGCAACAAAACATATTCTCTTACCATTAACAGGTGGTATATTGTTTTTGAAATTAAATAAATAGCTTAATTCCATAAAATTTGCAGTAACTAGAATGATATTTTTTATTTGACAGATTTTAAGTCCTTATGTATGTATATTTGTTTTAATTAAGTCTACATAGGGGGAATCGTTTTAAAAAAATATTTAGAAATAATTAGATGGTGAAAAAACTTGCAACTACATTAGAATCTTTAATAAATTTGTCAAATCTATACACAATAATCTAATGTTTGATAAAGTGGTATCTATTGTGTAGAATGCTGTTTCAAGAGAGACCCAAAATTCTTTAAGATGAATATTTTTGCTCTCATGAATCCGCAACTTTGAAATTTCAGTAAAAAAAATTGATGCAATAAGTTTTTAGAATAATTAAATGCCTATTTTTGTTCTTTTGCAACATATAATAGAACATGTCTGCATCTGTTGCGTCACCTACGGTCCTACTGAAAAGGATTTTTTCATTGAGGGAATCAACTCCGTTTCTTTTTGCTGCGGATACGTTTGTTCAAAGTGCAACTGCGCTCACTAATGAATTAGTTCACAAAGCTAGATTGGCTAATCCAGATATACTTTTTATATACTTGTCATTTGAAACTCCTCTTGCACCTTCATATATAGTCAAAGGAAGAGATATATTTATTGATCTTTTAAACAAAGATGTTAATACCGCTTTGGCCGATTTAGATCAGCTTGATGAGAAATTTTCAGATAAACGTAAATTGATTATTGTCGATTCTTTCAATTATCTTGCGGCAGAACAAATTGTCGGTTTTTTAAAACTTATCATGAAACCTAGTCATGTTGTTTTTGGTGTTTTTCATCACGATTTCCCATCTGCAGCAAAAAATAAAGGTCCATCTGCATATTCGTATTTACATTATTTATCATCATGTGTTTTCGATGTCAAGCCTACAGTCTTTGAAGACTTTGATTGTATTTACAATAAAACTCTAGTTAATGGCCCATCATTTCCAGTTGGTGTGCGATCCACTCAACAGTCTAAATATCTTGTTGATTTAACTTATCGCCGAAAATCTGGTCGTTCTTTAGAGTATAAATTCATTCTTGATTCAATAACAAATGAATACGAAAATGTGGATACCACAGTTCCGACTACCCAACCGGAGGATGAATCATTATTGAAAGATTTAACTACATTTAATCTTGGTACAACAAGAAAACAAAAAGAACAGAGGGATAAAGTTGATTTACCATTTTTAGAAGCCCAACAAAGTTTAGGTAGTGTGGGAGGTTCTATTGTGTACGAATTTGAGAAAGATGATGATTATGATGAAGAAGATCCATTTGAAGAACCATTCTAATTAAAATTTGTAAATAATAGAAATGTATACATCATATACAGCATATACAGAATATACAGCACATATATTTATATATAGCAGTTAAAAATATATAATGACATATATATGTTCATCCAATCACTAAATTTCCTTGAATTATTCTTGTGGCTTACTTTCTCTTGTATTTTTACTTCTGGGCCACATGGAAGGCAATTTAATCAATTGAAAACGAGGTTCAATACACCTTTCAATAAACCATTTTCTAATAACATTTTCCAATATTGAACTAATCCTAGGAATATTCTCAAGTTTTGCTCTTGATCCAATCAGTGATTTGATATCAAACTCAAGTCTGAAATCTGGACTGAACGAAAACATTAGTGCAATGGCTTGCCCATTCTTAGAATTTGATTTATCTGATCTATTTGAATCATCAGTTTCGTCAATATTATCATCTTTCATTGAAATATCATTGTTTAAATTACCATTTTCATTGTTTGTTTCATCATCATCATCTGTTGCAATTAGAGAAACAGTCAAGCATGCACTGAATCTGACAGCGGAAATTGATAATTTTATTGGTAAACTTGCACTCATAAATTTAGGTTGATTAATCAGTAAATTAGTCTCCACTCCAATAGTAAGTGTATCTGAAACATCTACATCAATTTTAGCCTCTAGTCTACCTTCATTATTCTTAACTCTACAATTACTGAAAATCGGATAATCATCACCAATATTAATTTCTGTAATTTTAATCGTATCAAAATATTGTAAAACAGGAGGAGAATTTAATGCTTTATTTAAAGATTCATAAATATTACCATCATTTAAAGCTTCCAATCTACCTTGGGAAATTATTTGTGCAACTAAAACTGTAAACCAGTCAAGCGACTCGGGTTTATGGGTTTTAACATCATAGTATGTTTTTTCAAGAATTGAATTTAATGTTTTATTAAAGTTTAATCTGGAATTTTCAGACCCTAATGCTCTATTCACTTCATTTTGATGATTAAGCTCATCTAAGTTTAAATTTGCATCACCTGAATGGTCACCATTCAGCCGACTCAATGGAGCATTTGGTAAATCAATATTTTCTTTATTTTTAGTTTTTATAACCGATATTTTATTCTTTGACAATATTGAACTTGCCTGCGTTGGCACAGCTTCAGTAAACACAAAAAATTTTATGAATGCAATTATGAATAAAATGACTGATAGCTGTCCAATCACCAATCCCTGTGTGAAAACCCATGCAGTTGAAGATTCAGATGTTTTAGTTGTTGAAATTGTTTGTATAGATGGTGACATTCCATGATTTATTTCAATGTAATTTGGGTGATTCTGTAACAGCAATTGCAAAATATCATTTTTTTGAATCTCTTGTTTCTTCTGTAATCCACTAAGTATCCCTGCTAAATATCGTTCTACCTCGGTATAATTGTAATAATCATGTATTGTGTTTACTCCAGTTGTATCTGCATTTTCGTTTTCATTTTTTGAAATCGTTTCTGTTTCCACTGTTGTTTGGTATGGATGACACGAAGACTCCATAAATTTATCTATTGTGTTACAATCCTCAGCAGACATCTTGGTTAAATTTCAAAACCTCCTGATGATATATAATTTTGCGATCCAAACACCCTTAAAATATTTATTTATTGTATTGAAGATCTGTGTTTTCTTCAGCGATTACGGAGACTTTTACAGTTTTGAAAGTTAAAAAAAAACAAACACTTTTCAAGAGAAATTATAATTACCTGAGTAGCTAAAGTGACAAATGTAATTATTACATTACAAGGTTAGATTAAATTAAACATTGCGGCACCTATATAAATATGAGCGGACAAAAAGGTAAAAATATATGAAGGTCAAAACAATTATTTCAAATATCTGAAAATAAAAGAAACACCAACAGAGAGTGCCAAAGCACCACATACTAATATTGGACCCCACTGATCATCATACCTAACGGCATGCTTATTTCGAATACTGAAGACTCTAAAAACATAGACTCCGGATGAATAAATTATAGTTAAGATTGCGGTAAAATAAAAGCAAGCTGCAGTTATCAGTGAAATCACATCACCATAATTCATCAAAGTATGCGCAGTTGCTCCAAATATAAGAGATATTGATAACCATGAGAGAAATGTACGTTCAGTTGCAAAGTAAACTTTTGGCTCAACACGAACAGGAACTGCAATCTTTTTACCTGCAGGAGCTTTATATTGAGTTTCGAAAACAGTTCCATTTGGAACTTTGTTAAATGAGTGATCAGGCTTAGTAACATTTTGATACCAATTAATTAATTGAGCCAGTATACCCTCATTAGTTGCAACTGGGTCATTTTCTATTCTGTTACTAGATTCGTCAATTGAAACAGATCCATAACCAGATGTTCCCGTTAGTTCTTCTTCATCCATTTCACCATTACCAGAATCTATTAGTCTATGTTTACTAATAATACCGTATGTTGCATCATGTTTTGGTTTCCTTATATCTATATCCATTTGAGGTTGCCAAAATGGAACCAGAGTAACCATTTCTGGCAACAAAGTAGAGCAACCATGGATGAACTTGGAAAATTTAGGAACAGCTTCAACTAAATGAGAAGAAACCATTTCTTTAACCCATTGTGGAGGCTCTTGACCCATTTGAGTTTGTAATTTCACTTCTAAAACTGCATATGGAAATCTTTCAACATCAGATTCCGGCAATTGAGAAAATGGGAAATCAACACCAATATCCATTCTTCTCCAATTACCATTAGTTCTATCGATACCATCAAAATTATCTTCTCTAACCATTGACAATTCTGTATCAAGAGAAATTCTAACTCTTGCATCACCTGGTAACTGGAAGGCAGTTCTATTATAAAAGGTTCTCATCACTGGTCTCATTTTATCTCTTAGAACTCTATATTGAACTTCTTGGGCCAATCTTTCCAAAGAATCAATTTCTTGAACAGATTTCTTACCATCTTTTCTAGCCTTTTCAAATACTTGTTTGGCGGTAAATGAACCATTTAAAAAATCATTAACTTTTGATTCTTTAATTGGAAATCTTGCCTTCACTGATTTTTCACCTGTCCAATCTTCTCTGTGAGTTTTACGCTCAATAAAACAAGTATCAGTGGACATACCACCATACCATCTAATTCTAATTGCTTCGGCACCTTCTGTTTTCAATAATCTACCGTAATACAAATCCATTTCTTTGTCATCAAAATAAATAGAAGAAATAGCAGAGTCCTCTGTTTCAAATTCTTTATTTGAATTAAACACTAAAACAGGTAAATGTTTAAGAATGATCAACTTTAACTCAGTTATATTGTCAGGATGAACCCAATATTTAGTAGTTTGTCTGACGAAATTCTGCATTTTACCACCAGCAGATGAATCACCCATCACAGGATTACCCTTGGTTCTAACTAAATCATAAGATTTAGATAATTTCACAATGAGACCATCTAAATTATCCTTAAAAAACGATTTAGAGTTTAATCTTGCTTGGAAAATAGGCTTTAAAATAAATTTAGTTAGTTTATCATGTTTTTTCAAAATTTTCTGAAATCCAATATAGTTCAATCTTGTGAAAGTATTTAAATCATGGACATCTGCAATGATATCAGACAATTCTTCTTCTAAATCTTGGAAATCTTGTTCAAAATATTGTAAATCCTCAATGTCAACCGCATTTTTAGAAGCTTGGACGGTTTTTTCCACCAAAAGTTCAACTTCTTTGACCCTTCTTAGAATTTCCTTGTGTTTAAGTCTAAAGAAATTGTAGATCTTATCTAGTTCTTGTTCAAGATTATTCACAAACTCTTCCTCCAATGTATCATTCCATTTATTATAATTAGTTTCTAATCCCTTTTTAAGCATATGCTTCAATTCATCATACCGGATATAATAGTAAGCATAGTCTTTAATAAGGGATGACTTCAATGTCTCTCCAAACTTCATTATTTCTCTAGTATCCAAAAGAAAACCCTGCCAAGGACACACTTCATCTGAATGCCTTCATCGCAGATAATTCTTTTTCTACTTTACGTTTTTCATTTTTCTCAGTTTCTGCACGTGGGGGCTGAAATGGTAAATGTATTCATGTGATATACGAAATAATTTCTAGGTACTTGCTTAGAATTACGGTTAAGATTTGTTTCCGGCAGCATGGATATTACAATTATAGATTATATATACAAATACTAGATAATTAGTCAAAAGTGATCTTCTTAGCCTTCTTGTTCATGTCGACGTTTTTGAAGAATGCACCATAAGCAGAATGTTCTTTCTTTTTGGTGTGGGAACCAAACTTAAGAAGTTCATCAGGAACAGGCTGGTTTGCACCACGTAAAACATTTCCTAAAGAACCTGCAAGATGCTTTTCATGGTCTGTAAAGAGAGTATGTGCAATACCGGTTTTACCTGCTCTACCAGTTCTACCAATTCTATGGACATAATCTTCAATAGTTAATGGGAAGGTGAGATTTATAACAACCTTAACATTTGGAATATCTAAACCTCTAGCAGCAACATCTGTAGCTAAAAGTAGATTACATTCACCCTTTTTAAAACTTTCTAATGCTTGTTGTCTTTGGATTTGGGAAAGATCACCGTGTAATGCTGCAACTTCAAATCCTTTATATTTTAATGTTCTTTCAATTCTACTTGCTTCTTTTTTATACAAAGCAAAAATTAAAACCTTATCATCGCCTTTTTGGTATTTTTGGAGTAATTGTAAAAGTCTCTTTTCTTTATCATAAGGATCAATAACTTCAACTATTTGTTGAATTCTTTTGTTTGCAGTTAATTCATCTCTGTTACCAACATTAACTTTAATTGGATTTTTCATAAAACCACTTGCTAATTCACGAACTTCTTTTGGCCAAGTAGCAGTAAACATTAAGGTTTGTCTATGTTTATCTGAAACGGATTTGAGAATTAATTTGATATCTTCTTCAAAACCCTTTTCTAACATTCTATCTGCTTCATCAAGAACTAGATAATCAACATTCTTTAAATTGATGGATCCTTCGTTAATAAAATCAACAAGTCTACCAGGAGTTGCAATAACACATTGACTCTTTAAAATGTCTTTACGTTGTTGATCTTTTGGAACACCACCATATACACAAACACAATCTAAACCAACTGAATCTGTTAATTCTTTTAAGTTATCATAAATTTGGGTTGCCAATTCTCTAGTTGGAGAGACAACTAAAACTTGTAAATCTCTTGTTTTACTGTTAACGATGTGTTGAATAGCTGGAACACCAAAACCTAAAGTTTTACCAGAACCTGTTTCTGCAACACCAACAATATCATGTCCCTTAAAAAGATATGGCCATGCAGACGCTTGAATTGGGGATGGTTTGCTGAATTTTGAAAGTGACTTTAAAATTTTTGAATCAATAGAATAGTTTTTCAAAGATTCGAAATTGATAAGAGGTTTAATACCAAGATTTTCTCCATTTTCAATAGTAATTTCAAATTCTTTAAGGAATGCATCAATTTCTGCTTGTGGAGTAGTAACTGTTTCAGTAATTGGTGCACTGGACTCTTGAGATTCCTTCTTTTCCTTTTTGTCGTTCTTATCCTTTTTATCCTTTTTATCCTTCTTATCCTTCTTATCCTTCTTATCCTTCTTATCCTTCTTATCCTTCTTTTCTTTTTTGTCTTTCTTAGACTTCTTTTTTGCAGGTTCTTCTGCTGAATGCTTTCTCTTTTTATCCTTAAGTTCGACTGACATTATTACGGTTCTTGTACAAAAAAAAGCAAAAAAAAAGAATTTATTTCATACCTTAAAGACACTGAAAATTTTTATCACTATAATTGAAATTTTAATATATTTTTAATTTTTTTAATTTTTTAATATTTTTTTAAATTTTAATATTTTTTTAATCTTTTTTATTTTTTAATTTTTTTTATTCTTTTTTTATTTTTCCTTTTTGTTTTGTATTGCAGACAATTTAATGGAGCGAGCGCGGGAGGCGGAACTTTTATGGGTGGTAGTGTCAATTTCACTGGGAGCCAACAAGTTAACGGACAAACATGTGTGGGAAACTGAAAGAACAAAAGGCTGTGTATTGTTTAACTGTCTAATTATATATTTCGATAACTTGATAAATTATGAAAATGTAGAAGCCACAAATTGTTAAAATAGGAAATTCAAGTAATTTGAAATGTATCGTAAAACAAATGGTAGCTAAACAGAAGATAAATGTGCAGCTTGCGTAGTTATTAGTGACCGGTAAGCCAGGTCAAAACTGTAATTACAAATAAAGACAAAAACAAACTGGAGCATTGGCTCATTTCTTAAAATCGAGATTAGTGTAAAGAAATTGGAGATTGACTTTTTATACTGTCTTTCTACTTGATTTTATGTTTCATGGATTCAGGCGGTATGTGGTCAATTGAACCAGCTGCGTAATTTTTAAAATGCGTCTATAAAGTATTTAATACAAGAAAAGAAAAGAAAACAAGAAGAGTGGAAAAGAAAGCTTAAAAAAAAGAGATTAAGAACATGATAGAAGCAAACAAACCTGAATATGCAGTATTTGAAGCAGCATTAGTTATACTAGAAACAGAAGATGAAGCAGATTCCTTTGAAGTAGATTCAGTTTCTGTTGTATGGTCTTTAGTCTCGGTTTTCTTAGTAGTTGTCTTTGATATCAAAGTTGTGCTACTAGTTTCATCCTTTGTGTCTGCTGTTTTAGTGGTATTTGCCTTTTCGGTACTGGTGTGTTTGGAATTAGAAGTTGAGGTTTCGTTGTCAGAAGCTTCATTTCCAACAATTTGGTTAGCCGCATCAATTGATTGGGTTGGATTGTAGCTAGAGGCTGAAATAGTGCCAGTAGATCCACTGACTGATGAAGCTGAAGCAGCTGATACGTTAGATAAAGAAGAATCACCAGTGGAATCATTTTGGACTAAGGAAGCAAACTCTTTGGTTGCAATAGCTTTTCTACCGTTAACTTCACCATTCTTTGCAGTAATGGATTCCCAAGAACCAGAAGTACCAGAGTAAGAATATTCGGATCCTGTTGAAAAATCAGAAACAACAAGAGAATTGATATACATTGCAAAAGGAGCTTCACTGTAATCGGTTTCCCCACCTGCCCATTCAATAGTACCTTCGGAATTTGATGGATCACCACCTGCCCAAATACCAAAATACAATCTCATTGGAGTTTGAGGGAAACCAGATGAAGATGTTGAAAGAAGTGTTCTGACTAGGGTACCATCAATATACCAACTGAGAGAATCTTCATTCCAATCGATAGTATAATTATGATATTCTTCCCTTGGATCCGCCATGTTATGGTATTGTCCTCTATCATAGGTACTTGTATTACCCTTTGAAAAAAAATTCGATTGCATTTGTGAAGCATCGCCACCAAACCACTCCAAATCAATTTCATCTAAGTCATCAGACTGAAGATAAAACGATGACACTATACCTTTACCTTGAGCTGATTTAAGGGAAACTTCGACTTTACCGAACATAATATAGAAATCAGAAACAAGGGAAGGATTATCAAATCTTTTTGCTAGTGTGAGTGCAAGTCCTTCGTCTGAATATGAAATCCCTGAAGGATATCTGTATGGAACATAACGTTCTGGTTCCGATTTGAAATTTTCATAATTTGATGTTGCTAATGCTGGATCTGGGGAACACGTTGCAGCTGATAGCGGATTACATGAAGCAATAGAAGCCGCTGTTGCGGTTTCTGTTGCTGTACTTGATACCAAACGTGCTAGTAATAATGAAACAGCAATTGACGTGAATTTCATACTTGTATTTGAATATAATTGGTGAAATACCTTTTCTAGAAATGAAAGGGAAAGCTATATTGATAATACAATCAATGTACTGTCAAGTGAATGTGTGGATAAAAAGTACACCTCAACTAAACAAGTACAAATAAATTTTACAAGCAACGATGTGATCTCAACCGACGATCTACGTGGATCCACCTAGGTTTATATAAACTCTACAAACACATCTGGTTTTTGATGGCTTAGAACAAAGCGGCTTCGTGAACACTTTTTCGCTTCTAAAACGCAGCCTTCTTACACAAAGGTAAACACGCAAGGCGCAGACACAAACAAAAACATAAACACGGCGTGTTCAGCCACCAAGGCAATCCACCGTGTAACAAGGCGTTGTGGAGCTGCATGTGTAACCATTACAGTTGCTACTCCCAGAGTAGCAACGTTGCGCAGACAATGTAGTGATGTGTATTATGTGAAAGGCAGCCTCCTAAAGGCTGCAATGAGCCTGGGAGGTGTCTGGTTTGCGACATCAGAGAATGGCTTTTGGTGCCAGAAATAGCAATGTCTCGATGTTTCTTGGAAAGCCAGCAGGGAAGAAAATCAGATAAGTGAATAAGTTTAACGTAGTAGATTATGTACTGGATTATGTACTGGATTATGTACTGGATTAAGTACTGGATTAAGTACTGGATTAAGTACCGCATTCACGTTCTGCAAGTTTTGAGTACAAAAGTTTATTGGTTAACACTCTTTCCTTGTACTCTTTGGGGCTTAGTTTCCACCCTCTGGAGTCTCTTATATACAATGAGTTTAAAGGCATTGTAGTTTTTTGAGGTTACTTTTATGTCTCGATATTGTTACTTCTGTCACCACTAGGTTTACTTGTACTACCCATGTAATAAATTAAGTGGTAAAATAAGTACGATGTGTCATGCAAAGTAAATGATCAGTCTTATAACACTCATAGGTTCTAAAAGCCTAGTATTTCAGTATCAAGTGCCAAGCATATTTATGGTTCTTCTTAATAGTTCAACTTCATACAGAACAGCAAAACTGTAGGTTTTTTATGCCCTGTACTATCTACAAATACAGGGGTCCAATAGAAACCCAACCTGGAAAACTTTTTCAGCTTGTCTGGCATGGACAAGCTGTCCAGCATTTGCTTGAAAAGTGGCAGATTAGGCACTTATATTCGATCATCAAGAGTATGCTCTAAAAAAACCTGCACTTTTCATTCCAATTCTAGCATATATTTTTTTCTCCTTTGTATACTGATAATTGTACATGGAAATATATGCTATCATAATTCAGAAGAAGATATCTATATAAGTTAAAAAAATTGTGTATATAAATCGTTTATCTTTGATTGATCAGAAAAAAATCCATAATTAAACTTTAACTAATATAAACTAATGTCCACTGTTATGTGTTCTTATACCGGTGTAACTAATCTTACTACACTTAAAGACATAATCCTCATTCTGCTTCTGGTGATATCGAGATTGTTTTTCAGGTAATTAGCAATTTGTGGGATTTAATTTTTCTAATTAATAAACCCCGGACATGCATATTCTTGCCCTTCTCCTTCTCCGTTCGTTTGTCATTTCCGTTTGATTGCAACAAATATATCAGAAACCACCACAATGGGGCTGTTCCGAAAATCCCTATCGCCAGCACCGGCTCCTGAAATCATGGAGTTGGCTGAACCACCACTTACACCTCTTGAATTACTCGGACGCAAATCCACAACGAAACATAAATTACTAACTCAGGAGTTAGCAGAAGAACTACGTCAACATGTCCCATCTCTTCTCCAAATAAGTCACTCTTGGGAATTGTTGTATTCTATCGAACAATGCGGTACTTCATTACAAACATTATATCATAATTGCCAACCCAAACACGGGGAAAATCTAAATCGACGCAGAGGATATATATTGGTTATTCAGGATACCAAGCGTAATATATTCGGCGCATACCTTAATGAAAACTTGCGTCCTTTAGATGGTAAATATTATTATGGAAACGGTGACTGTTTTCTTTGGAAAGTGCAATTGGGCAAAATAAAAGATCTGCAAAATAATAAAATTTCAAGTGATAACTCCCTAAATCTTAAAGTATTCCCATATACTTCACTTAACGATTTTATAATCTATTCAAACCATGACTTTATCAGCGTTGGATCAGGGAATGGTAAATTTGGTCTCTGGGTGGATTCAAACTTACAAATTGGGGCTTCTGATTATGTCGAAACGTTTGGAAACGACCCATTGTCTGATAAATCAAAATTTAATATACTAGGTTTAGAAATTTGGAAAATTAAATAAAAAAAAATGTCTTACATACAGCTAGCTATCTATCTCTCTCTTTTTTTCCTTAATAACCATCGTAATCTTCTTTCATATCTTTAACCGTACCGGCGTTTTCATCGCTTAATGATTCAATTTCTTCTTCTTCATCTGGACCTAAAAGTTCAGCGGCTTTTTCTTTAGCTTTACGATCTGAAATTGCAGCTTTACGATCTGCCTTTAAATCAACACCTTTAGCTTTTCTTGGAACTTCGGATTCTTCTTCTTCTTCTGTAACAGCTGATGAGTCCTGGTCAATAATTTTGTCTTCTTCTGCTTCCTTTTCCTTTTGTCCTTCTTTTTCTACATTTCCTGATTTGTTCTCATCTAATGTTTTGCCTTTTTTTGATGAAACTATATCTTCTGTATAATCCTTTGGTTTTCCGGTAAAAACATCTAGATCTTCTAATCCTAACTCATCATATGCATCACCTTCAATATAACCTCTATCGCCAGTATTATAACCTTTGTTAAAATAATTAACCCATAATCTACCCAAATAATCCCATTGTGCAGTATCAGATGGTTCAAAACTTATGATTTCACCTTTTGGAATAACACTATTGTCTAATGGGCCAATAATATCATATGCACACCACATATAATTCGAACATTGTTGTGTCATGGTCCAACCTCTTGTTGGTTCACCATTATCTTCATTAGCAGTATATTCTGCTGGTGGTGGAAATAAACCATGTGTAACATGTAATGGTGATAAATATTCTTTTTTCAAGTCAATTAAAGATTTTCCTTGATTACGTTCATAATTGATATCTTTATAATGAGATTCAAACTTCTTACAGTTGAGGAATCCTGAATTAAACCATAATAAATCCATTTCTTCATTTACATGAGCTGGATGTGTTGTACATAATTCATGACTAATCAATCCTTTATCAGGTGATAATTCACCGATTGCAATAGCGGGATTTTTATTAAAACCATAAGAATTACCCATAATTTCTTGACCTAACCAAATGAATTCTTTTTCACCGTGTAACGAACCAGAAAATAATTTGAACATTTGTAAAGTGAAGGATGTAACGACACCATCAAATTTTTCACGTTTATTTATAGCAAATAAACCCGATTCCATAAAATGTCTAGCAAATGCACCGAAAAATCTATTGTTTAAAACATCGTCACTGACTCTTGGTAAGTTTAAATAATGAACTTCGTGATCATAATTAAGATAGCTTTTAAAATGATCAATAATACCCTCATATAAGAAAGAGTTAACATCACGGTCCTTAAAAAATAATGCTCCATGATCAGTATATTGTTGTAACGTAAAAAATTTGCTGATTTCATCAACAATAACTGTATCAGTATCTAACATAATCATTTCCTCAAAAGTGCTGAAAAAATAAGCAAGTAATTTCATACCAAATCCTGAATAATATTTTCTAAATCTTGGTTGTAAAACTTCAGAAACATCAACAAAAATAAGGTCTAGAAATGGAAGTTTTCCCGGTACTTTAAATTCAGGAATTTCCTTTGGTAATTTCATGACTGGTTCATATGCAATATCTGTTAAAATCTTAATAGATTCAAGAGATAAATCTTGTTTATGGAAAATTTGAATTGGATATGTGTTACCTGTAATTCTTAATAATGATAACAAACCTGCAAGTTCTGGAACCAACTTATCATCTGCAGTAACAACTAAACCTTTTCCATTCAAGTTATTTTGTAAAGATTTGATGAAACATTTATCTTGAAAAGTAGTATCAACGTACATATTAAAATTACTCCCTTTATTTTGATTATTGTATATTGTGAAAGTTGGATATTCACCACTCAAAAAGTTGAAAAGTTTTTTGGAATTGGCTTCACATAAACTTAAAGTTTCTTCTATATTTTCTTGATCTTCAAATAAAGATTCGGAGCCAGATTTTAGAAAAATGTTTGAAAATAATTTTAGGTGTGATAAAGAATTCTTTATTTCATTTGAAGACACCATATTATGATCTAACTTTTTATTCTTCAACTCAACAACTGCATTACGAAACCACTCATCATTAACACCTAAAAATTTTTGTTCGTCTAAAGTTAAATGCTGTTTTAATTTCACCCATTTCTTTAACCTATTATTTATGAATTTTCTTGAATTGAATGCATCTTTATAAATAATATCTTGAATAACTTTAAATTGAAATTTGGAATTTGGTAAAATATTATTTGAGTAAAGTCTTGCTTTCTCCATTAAAGACAATTCACTAAATTTACTTTCACTTTGATTTTCCGCTTCATCAAGTAAATCAAATGGATCCAAAGAATTTTCAAAACTTGAATCTTCAATCGGTTCATTGACTAGATCGTCCAGGTATCCAATTAATGACCACTTTTTGTAAAATTCATCAGATTTTAAAATATTAATATCTTTAATACTAGATAAATACTTACCTCTGAAAGTACCTTCATAACTTGAATCGAAACTGATCACTGGTTCCTTTGGATATAAATGAGTTATTAAATTCAGAATAAAAACCAAAAATGTTAGCACAATAATGATTCGACGATATTTTCTTAAATAGTACGATACACGCACCGTAAGAGGATGGCGACGTGTCATTCCCAGTTTATGTTGTAATTCTATTCTTGCGCAAAGAACAATTGATATCCTTTCATATCAAGTCTTTCCCGAGAGGCTTTAGATTGGGCCTCGAAAAAATCCATGGAAAAAAGAACTTTAATTTTCGACGCGCCGTTTTTATATTTTATCCTTTTCCGATTGCTTTCACTCATGTCTATTATATCCCGACGTATATAAGGCGATAGGCAAGTTTCAATTAGATTAAGCTGTTAAATCTTATAAAAAGATTATATGATATAAAATTTATAAATCAAAGAAAATTAAATAAAAGATATTTAATTATAATGTACAAAAGAGATGGGATGACGGTATTTGATGAGTTCTTCTGGTAACTAAACCAATAAAAAAATCAATCAATCTTACATTAATAAAGCACCTGCTGCTAATGCGACTGCACCTGCTGCGTAGAAAGAACCGTGACCTGCAACTGCACCATCAGTAAAAGTTGGACCGGAAATGGTTTCGTTAGAGTGTCTTGCTGGACAATCAGTAACGGATTCATCACATGAAGTGATAGTTTGAGTTTCAGTGGAGTATGCAATTTCAGTAACAGTAGAAGATGCTGCTAAAGCGGATGCTGCGAATAAAACGACGGTAGAGAATTGCATTGTATATATGTGTTGTAAGAGGGAGTGACTAAAGTTGGACTTTGTTGTTGAGAGGTGAACAGTAGAGTTATCTTTCCTCTCAAGGTGGAATTTGGTCTCCAATTTATAGCAAAAAGTAGTTTAGAACTTGTCAATTGAAAGCAACACGGTCTTCATATCAATTGAACAAAACAGCCCAAAACAGAAACATGTAAACAACACGAAGAAATTTTTTTTGAAACTGTAAATAAAGAAAGACGCGTTTCACGTGTCATTTTAACGCGTCGCTATTTATCTGACGTTTTACGTGAACATTTCGTATTGTGCTCCTAGTGTGTTGCTATTGTGCTTCTAGTGTATTGCTATTGTGCTTCTAGTGTTTTTCTATTGTACTTCTAGTGTTTTTCTATTGTGCTTTTTAGTCTCTGTTTTGATATTCTCGTTCGTTTTTTCAAATAACCATCACATACTTGTGAAAAAAATTTATTGATTAAAACCGAGTCAGAAGAATTCGAAATTACAAAGTACACCAACCACCTGTGTCGGTTAAGCTTTCAAGTCGTTGTGCAATGGTGTTCGGAATATTGTGGCTTAACCAAACATTTTTAATCAATTCTCCATACTTCTTCCTACTAAGCTTGACATCATGTCCTTTCTTATATTCCTTATCTATTTCTCCAAAATCATCTCTATATGGGCTATCGATAAACGATCCTTTCCCATTATCTAAAAGCAAACAGCAATTGTTTCTTGGTAAAAAGAAGATACCTTTACCACCATTTATACATTCCCACAAAATGTGCATTGTGCAAGACCCAAATTCATCACCATATCTAACTTTTTGTAGATCCATTACATCTCCACATGATAAACAAATAGCTGGATCTTCAAACCTTTGTGCCTCTAGTAAATTATAATAATTGATATAAAAATCATTCAAATCTTCGGGTAAATTTATCAGTTGAATATCACTTGGATATGTAATTCTACTTTCAAATAACTGAACCTTTTCTCTCTCTGTGACATTTGCAAAAAAGTCAATTTCTAACTCTCCAATAACATCATCAAGCAGTGGCATATTCATAACTAAACAAATTTTGTCACACTCTTTAATATTTGAATGAATAGATATTTTGCTTTCATCAAAAACTGCATATTTGGCATATCCTAAAATTAAACATTTTCTGATGAAAGGGGTAACCATTTTGACTAACATACTATATACCACATCAACTAAATCTTCAGTACAGCTGCTCAGTTTCATAAAGTTGATAATAATATTTTTTAATTGATTTCTATAATGTGAAATTTGTTCAGTTTTCAAAATTTCAACATTTTCTCTTTCAACAGTTTGACTTCTTTTCATCAAAACAACCATAATCTTCATCAAACTTTGTTGAATATGTTTGATGAAAAAAATTCCCGCTAATTTTTGAAATGGATAACCGATGGATTTTACTTCTTCACAGTGGATGAGGGCTGCAAAATAATCTTGTCCATTAAATATTAAACTATCGTCATTGAATAAGTTGCAATATAAACCAATCAAACTTTGGGCATACAATTGTTGATTGTCATTAATTGATGGTTCGCCTCTTGGGATTCCTAATGTGCTTTTAAAAATTTCACTAATTTGCAACCAAACCCTTATACTAGTTAAAGATCTGTTGTTTATTTGAAAAATTAACAACTGTTTATTTTCATTCTTTTTGGTATAGCCTTCACCTCGTAATTGAATTTCTAGAGTATCAATGGTTTTGCAAATAATCAATCCAAATGATTCAAATGGTGGAGAAACTAAAGTAGCTGCAATTAGGCAGCTTTTCAAAACATATAGAATATTTGATGTTTCATTAAAGCTATACATTCGAGTACCGTCAAGTTTGTTTATTTCTTCATTGATGAACCAATCAGATGGTCTTATGCTAGCCTTAACATTACCAATGAGTTCGTCTCTAATCTTCTCTAAATTAAATGGATTCTTAAGTATCGTATCATCAACTTTTGGTTTGAGAATGTGTTTAATGTCTAATTTCTCGGCAAAATTATCATGAAAGTTTTTATTGTTAGAGTGATAACAAATCGGAATGAAAACATTATTGATGGATTTACATAATGGACAAATAAACTCTCTTCTTTGAATGTTTTCAGGTGTTGTTCGTGTAATTTGGGATAATTGTTTAGTAACTGCAGATTCATAATATTGTTTGAAACATCGTACATGCATTCCATGAGCACAACTGGTAAAGACGGCAGTACTATCATTATATCCACTACCATTGTAATCATCAGTTGTGCCAGGAAATCCAGGACCAAAAACAATATCTTTTTCAATAGATGATGTATATTCCTGTAAACTTTCAGGATTTCTATTGGTACTATCAAGATTAGAAGAGCCCCCAAAAGCTTTGTAAAACCAATAATTGTTATCTGTTGGGACATACCGGAACGCATTACTTTCCGTAATATAACTGAAGACCCCAAAAAGTTCTTTATCATCCGATGGTGGTAAATGACACAGCAAACAATTGTGCTCTGGAAATTTCCAACCCTCCTCATAAACAGGGACCTCGTTAAGATCTTCATCCATATCAGGATCATTACTTGAAATATTAGCTTGAGTACCTTGTTCACCTGTAGAATTATCAGGAATATTAGATAAACTACTGGGAGTTAGTCTAATATCACTAAGTGATTCAATTGATCTAGTTAAATCAGTGCCACTTTCATTATTATCATCTACACCATAATTTTCAGCAAATTTTTGACGCTGTCTTTCTAATTTAGCTAGTAATTTTTTTTTCTTCTTTTGTGCTATTTTCTTTTTCCTTTCTATGGAGTTGTCAGCAAGAGATTTTTTGTCACAATTAATTAGTTTAAAGTTATCATCAAATTTATTAACATTAAATTCTGGCAAATCATTTTGAATTTCATAATTCATCTTTGCAAATACAATAATTATTAATTTAAGAACAGCTTTCAATTTGGACTGGAGTTCATATACAGTGTGCGATTCGTAAATGATATGCAGTTCTTTAAAAATACGCACTAATTCAACTGGCTTGACGTCAGTTATGTTTTTGTGCTTCACTGCAATATGTGTTAAATGTAGAGTCAAACTTAATAGAGATTCGTGATTTTCCTTAGGTTCATTTCCTGAGCCATCAGATTGTTTCAAAATTTGAAGTTTACAATGTGACAGTGTAATATATAAAAAGTGCAAAAAACGCTCATCTAATAAAATATCAGTTACCTTTTCAAATGGGCTACCATTCCAATTTATCAGTTTTGGTTCAATGTAAACGTCTTTTGGATCAACATCAGTTTTTTTAGCAATGAACTCTTTTGTTTTTATAATGAGTTGATCACGCCGGTTAGAGCTTAAATGAACGTAATAAGGATCAATAGTTTTTAGGATTTCCGGTTTCAATTTGAACATTTTTTCATCTGAAATATCATAATACTTTTTGACTGGTACGACACATTTCTCAAAAACAATTGGAAACTTTTTTAAAGAGTGGAAATGCTCAGGAATAGAATGAATGATTTCATTATATGTTTTAGTATCATAACCAAGAGAGTGAACAATTTCTTTTTCTATCATCAGTAAACTAACATCATCTGCATTCAACTTGTGTAAATGTAAATCTTCGGTCACTAAAGAAATCATAAATAAAACAAACTCTTCAAGAATCAAATGGATTTCAGTATCTTTATATGGTAAAGATTCCAAATCTTCCCTCAGCCATGGTAATAACTTCCATCTATCAAAAATGGTGTACGAAACGAGTTGAGCATATCTGAAATAACCAACATATACTTGGCACAAAAATAAGTCTCTCATAAATCCAAATTCTCTACTTCCACCATATCTATATAAACTCATTTGATTTTTCAAACTTGCACCATTTCTGACCCAAAATCCAACCTTAATTTGTGACAAAAGCACAATTTTACGTAAAGGTATATCAAAAACACCCATAACACCTAAATATTCAGAATTTTCGACATCTACCGGGTATGTAATTGGTTGGCCAATTTTTTCGGCCATATAGTATTCAAATTCACCTTCAATTATATCCATTAGATGAAACAGTTTCTTTTCCGAATCCATAGATTGATCCATTTCAATCATCCAAGAAAACATGTTATGAAGTGGATGAAGGAAACTTACGTTTCCTTCCATAATATCAAACTTTACGGTATTAAACTCAGGTATATCTTCACAGTAAGTGAAAGTTATGCTATCTTCCTTTTCAGTGAAAACTTTTTGTTGATTTTCATTGATTATATCTTCCTTTTTATCGCTAAAAGTAGTTTCAATCATCCTTCGTATAACAATCGTATAAAGTGTTTCGGTAAAAGGTTTTTTAACAGTATTTGAATATGAATGATACCAGCAATCCATTGAATTGCCCTGAGACAATAATTTTTCTTTTGGAACTCTACTTAGTATTTTACCGATACTTTCGGAAAAGTGTGAAATCACAGAAACGGCATTAAAAAAAACCATATAATCTTGACTTTCATACTCAATATGCTGAGTAGCCTCTCTTTTAAAAATTGGCTTACCTTGAAACGCCCCCAACAAGTAGACGTATTGTGGAAAACAAAGGAAAAATGTAAAAATATTTTCAATATCAGGATTCCGGGTAATAACATAGGTCAAATCTAATAAAACGTGAGCCCATTTTCTATTCTTTAATGTTGAAAAAACAAGGCCACTGTTATTATCGATTATTAAATTTTGTGACTGCTCAATACTTGTGGTTTGACCTGTTGTGACATAACTATAAATTGTTCTAATCATTTTCACAATATCGCCATGCTTCATAATTAATGAATCATTTGATGGAGAGCTAAACAATTGAGTGGATAAAAGCGGCATCACGGAAAGTTCAGGTTCCCTATCAACCAGCAAAAATAGTGTAAGAATTATATCATAAACATCAATAAATTGTGCAACAAGCATCCTACAATAAACAGAATTTTTTGCAATACATTGAACAAAAATATTGTGTAATTTTATTCTTGTAGCTTTACAAAATCTCACATCAAATAATAGGAAAAATTGCAATCGTGAACCATTATAAACATCTGTATCATTCACTGTGTCATAATACTGGCAATCTTCTTTTAAAGAATTGGGTAGGTCCCAGCCAGAATTTACCGAAGGAAAATTATTGTTGCTCGTAGTAGCATTAGCTGACCTGAGCCGCCTTGGATTCAACAAAACTTTTTCATGATATGTATCGACCCATTGGTTCATACATCCGCATTTATATGGCAATAAAAATGATCTTGAAATAACGCATCTAACATCCCAATTTTTCTTGACGATATTTGACTGACTGAAATCATCAATCCATGCAATAATATCATCACACATTTCTTCTCTAAAAGCTTCTCTTAAATTTCTAACACATGCAGTAAATCCTGTAGAAGTTAATATTTCTTGCTTTTTTATCAAGTACTCAATATTATCAGATATCATGACAATTGCACGACCATGTTCATTGCATCTATTAGCAATCATTTCAGCATATTCTATAACTTTTCCCGTTGCAAACCGTATCCTTTGTACTGCATCTTTGTATTGATGTACCTGATCTGAATATAAAACAAGTGCATATTTAGGGGTATCATTATCAACTCCATGATATACTTTGTGATTCAAAGTACACATTTCATGGCGAAATCTAGCTTTATCTGCTGTTTCAACGGGTGATAAAGAAGAAATCGAATGGTTTGTAAAGTCGATAACAAAATCGAGTAGAATATCTAAAAATTTACTCAAATAGTTGATTTGATCTGCATTAATTTCGGTTTCAATGATGCTATTATCATCTTGAGTATATAATGTACACGGCAAATTTGTGTACGCTTCTTGATCACCACAATCACAGCAACCGGCAAAATCCCTCTGAATTATACTTTTATGAACATCGTGACCTTCATGGTTTGTATTGTGAAAACAAGCACTACAAAGAGCACATGATTCATCGTAACCACATGTTAAACACCTCCAGCACGTTTCACCTCGGACAAATCGATGACCACATGTTCGGCCATAATGGTTATCATTTGATTCATCAATTTTGAAATCATTTCTACTGATTCCACTCATTTCAAACAATTTATTTCGTAGTGCTAGTCTGGCATTTTTCGTATATTTGTAATCAAAAGCCGATGCATGAACCAACAAAAAATTTCTGAACTCTTCTAAAATAGAGATTGGGACGCCTTCGTTCATACCTACTGACTTTTGGGTCTCCGTATTCATCCGATCTTGCACATATGTACCATACGACAAAAGTATGCATGTTTTCCTACGATCAGCGTTTGCCCTCATAAAAAGTCGGATTGGGAAATGTGAAATTTTCCTACTGCGATGAGCCATCTCGTTATGTTTTACGCTGGTGAATATTAATTTACAAAAGAGTATACATACTGTATTGCACGCCAATTGCAATTATAAATCTATAAGGTTGACGATTTCGGGTGCCTTTTTGGATTCCATATCTATAGGTTGTGTAGGTGCTAGAACTGGTGCTGATGATGTTAAAACTGAATTTGATATTGGATCTGCCGGTCCAATGTTTGTAGCTATTTCAGGTTCAGTTTGATCAAGTGAACCAGTAGGAACAGCAGCATATTGTAGAGCATGGAGTGGCGGCAGTTGAGATACGGGTCTTGGTGCTAGAGATGGTGCTGCAAAGTTTGTTGCATCGGTATACGCTTGCAGTGGTGTTTGTGTTGGTGCTTCCATGTATTGTGGAGCTACGTTTTGTGGAGCTACGTTTTGTGGAATTTGATGTTCAGCTTCCGGTGGGTTTTGCAAAATTGGTGCCTGTGCGTATGATAAATGAGACATTTGATGGCTACTTTGTATAGGATATTGTGAGAAAGAGCCTGTTTGCTGAAGTTGAAAAACTTGCGGCGTTTGACCATACGTTAACTGAGGTGAAATGGTGTTAACTGGATAATGAGATTGTGTATATTGTGTTTCAATTGGGTAATTGTTATTTGTTTGAGATGTCATCTGCGCTCGAATTCTTGTATGTTGCATCTTCATAGCTTCTTGCTCTTGTTTTAATCTAGTTTGCAAGACTTCATCATAAAGTCTACTGATTGCAAATAACTTAGCGTACATAGATTGATAGTTTTCAAATTCGGCATGCGCCTTTGCAACAGCAGCACCAACTTTTGGATGTAAAAGAATCATGTCGGAATGAAGTTTGACTAGTTCTGGATTCAGTAAACGCTGATTAGGTGGTGTCGTTTTCAATTTTTCAAGACGATCAACAAACTCAACAACTGCTTTTTCATCCATTCCCCTGACGTCGTTGCTAACAGCTTGTGAAAACGATTTATGTGGATGAATGTGCTGTGGTTGAGGGATTGATTGTCTCCTTGAGTTTGGACGTGAGATATGTTTCGGTGTATATGCTTCAGGCATTAAATTAGAATATAATCCAGTGCTTTTTTCGACAGGATGTGATGTCTTAGCATCATTCAAGGAACTACCATCATTTTTCATACCTAAATCTCGTATACTCGCCTGAATAGCTGCTTTCATTGCCTCGTCTTCATCATCTTCAGTTGTAGGTTGAATATTTGAATGCTCATTAAATGAACCATTGTATGCATTTTTGGATGCGGTTTCCTTCAAGGAAAGTTCAATTGCTCTCTGAAAGTCGTCATCTTCATTTGGAACCGATGGATTGTCAGATGGCGGAATACCTTTGGAACGTTTATATTTTTTTCTTTTGGCCTTTTGGTCCGAATAACAATTATCACAAACCCTTACAGGGATATTTATGCCTAATTCTGGTAGTTCAATTGTTTTATCTGAATGTTGACCACAAAAGACGCCACCACAAGAACGACAATGGTGTTTTCTATTTAAAAATGTAAACATTTTAGAACACAACATACACGCATCCGAATCTTGCCATTCTGGTGCAACTTTAGAGTCAATCAGGTTAGGGTCAACAAAATCGTTAATAAGAGGAAATTCAAATCCATCGTCTTGCAATTTAGTATATGTTTTGTTAATATAATCAAATTGAGGATTTGTACTAACCATGATTGACCAAGTTTGGATATTTTCAAGCATATATTTTTTCAATCCTTCATTGATATCTGTTTTTTTTAGCATAACAACCAAAGGATCCATAAATTCTTTAGATGATATTTCTGCGATAAAATGACTACCGCCATTTTTAATACAAAAGTCAATCAATTTGAATGCAGACTTTTGTA
This sequence comes from Pichia awuae, assembly GCA_030563725.1. Lineage (NCBI taxonomy): Eukaryota > Fungi > Ascomycota > Pichiomycetes > Pichiales > Pichiaceae > Pichia > Pichia awuae. The sequence goes on from JAJMJV010000013.1 coordinate 45,071, forward strand.
AATTCACATTTCCCGCCTCCATAAATCTCTTTTTAAGAATTCTCATAGATTCTTTAGGTGGCACTTGTTTAGACCTGATCAAATCACTGATTTCTAGAGATGTGGCAAAATCAATATCTCCATTAGGAATGGTCTCAGATGTTGCATTTTCAATTTTTTCTTCAAATTGAGGATACTTGGTTGATCCAAACCAAGACATCGGTATGTTCTAATATATATACTGTTCTGGTTTGCTCTTACAAAAGAATAAGTTAAGATAGATAAAGGCAAAAATATACAGTTATACCGTAAGAAGCGGTCAAAATTGCGGCACAAAAAATGATTTTCTTCGTGTTTGAACCGGTTCTTTTTAAAGACTGACTTTAAATTATCAAAGGTTCCTAACAATACAACTCAAGACTGAAACCATTGAATTGGTGTATAGAATAGAATTCTGTGCTTATTTATAAAATTGTTGTTGAAATCCAATTCAGAATCACGAAAAATTAGTTCTGAAGTGGATTCGGACTCCAAATTAAACAATCGTGTATTGAACAAACATGTGGTGAGTAATTTTCACAACATGTAATCTTTCAACAAAACAAAATTAAACTCTCTGTTATTTATTGTGGTATTCGATAGCAGTTGAAATTTTACAGTTTAAAAAATACCCATGTAATTAACTATTGGTTTAAATATTGTCATTTTTGGCTATAGAAACTTCTATCCTATTTTTTTTTATCAATTTTATCTAAGTTAAAAAAACGGTGACAAAATGCAAGATTTATCAAAAAAAATACAGACTTGTAATATATTTGTTGCGGTGGTATTCACTTAAACAAAACGATAACTATATAAATAGAAAACATGTAATCCTAAACATGAGAGACAAGAGATTCCGTAACTAAATGAACTGTACTGATGGTTGGAGATATTGGATTATGGTCTAAAATACTGCTCATACTTTTCTTTGGTCTTAAGATAGAATCTGTGTCGCTATAAACAGAAACCATATCGTTAGATTGCTCACTTAAATCTTCATCCAATGAAGCTTTAATTATAGAATCCCAATCACTATTAGCAACAAAATACAATTCGCATGTAGACGCAAATACAAGCGCAACAATCATACCTAACCATAAACCAAAAAGCTTGTAGTCATAATGAAAACCAAATAAGTAAGCAACAGGTAACGCTAAAACATAATAACTGAACAAATTGAGGTATCCGCCAATATACTGTCTACCTTGGCCTCTTAAAATTCCACCCAAAACACAGGCTAAGCAATCTGGGATTTGATATATTGCTCCAATGATCAAAACTTTTGAAGCTAGCTTAACAACGTCTTTTTCATTAGAAAATAAATTTGAAATAGGATAAGCCCATAAACTCAATGCAAAACAATTGATCATACCAAAAAAAATTGAGACATAGATAACTGCTTTTGTTGACAAAATTGCAGCTGTTTTTGAAGCAGATCCAATAAACCATGCAATTCTAGTTGAACCAGCAACAGAAATCGCAAATGGGACTTGGTAAACGGTGACACAAATAGTGGTAACAATAGATTGTGCAGCCAATGATTCAGTACCAAATCTAGAAGATGCCAAAGATATAATTTCAAAAGCTAACCATTCAGCTTCAATCATAATAACACCCGGGCCTGCTAGTTTTAACATTCTAGACCAATTTTTAAAATAATCAAATGAAAAGCCACACCAACATTGATATCCATTAACAAAACAAGTGTAGCAAAGCAATGAAATAGCCATCAATGAGTTTGTAATGACGACAGCAGTTGGTGCACCTATAAAACCAATTCCAAATGTAGAATTCCAAACTAATATATAAGTTAGAACTAAATTTAAAGGTGCACATATAATTAAAACAACAGTGGATGCATGAAAGATGCCTTGAGCTTGTAAGTATTGTTTTAAAACTTCGAATATTATGAAACCTGGAACACCCCAAACTAATCTTCCTAGATATTGGGCTGCTAAAATACAGGCATCAATTTCTGTAACAGCAAAAGACAGTAATGGATATGCCCCCCATTTCCAAAACGCAAAAATAGGAACATATAAGACAAATAACATCAAGGTACATCTAACAGCATGTAAACCAACAGTTTTGAAATCGCTTCTACCGTAAGCTTGAGGGCATAAAGTTGAAAGAGATGAAGCGATACCTTGAATTGGTCCCAATGAAGAAATGTTAGCTAAAAGATTGGCTAAAGATACAGCAGCAAGTTCGTTGGCACCCAAGTTACCAACAAAAAAAACTGACGAAATGGTAAGTGAATACTGTAGTAAAAACGTGATAATTAAAGGGACCGAAGAGTACATCATCATTTTGATTTCAGTGAAGACATTGGTATCAACAGGTTGATAATGACCGTCTTTAATTGATGTAGATGCGAGGTTTAATCTTTTGAAATGTTCAGAGTGCATAGACGATGCACGTCTTTTCTGGACCAAAGATTCTTGATCTTGATGTGATGATCCATAATACACATTCTCATTATCCGCAGAGAGAAGCGGGAATGTAATATGATTAATCGATTCTTTTATTTGTGAGCTTCTTCTGAGCTTACCTGTCATTTCCAGATATTTATTCAGAGTACAATAGCCTTGTCAGAAACATATAAAATAAAAGCTGGGCACCTAATATACCTATCTCCTTGACATATTCATATTTTGATCTGACAATGCAGCCAGAGAAATTGAGATATTGCCTAATTGAGAAGGTACGTGCGAATTTCATCTTGTGTTTGATTTTGCTATAAATAATTATTTACGTACGGAGAAGAGTAGTAATAGGCACAATACAGTAAATTAGGTCAAGCGTTTATAATCTCTTGTACTGTGTTGATGCCTGGTGCTAAAATATTATAATCCATTATAGTACCATCGATTCTACCGGGCTTTAAAATTTCTGTAGAGCTTACTTCCAAATCGTTTATAACCGGGTTAGTTTTTAATTCTTCATCCAGTGAAGATTTAATAATACTGTCCCAATCACTATTGATAATAAAATACAACTCAAACGATGCAGTAAAAATAACACCAAAAATCAAACCTGACCAAAGGCCAATGATTTGAAAATCAAAGTAAAAACCAAATAAATATGCCAATGGCAGTGCTAAAACATAATAACTGAATAAGTTTAGATACCCACCAATGTACTGGTTACCTTGACCTCTTAAGATTCCGCCCAAAACGCAAGCTAAAGCGTCTGGAATCTGATAAAGAGCACCCACAATTAAAACTTTAGCTGACAATTCAATAACAGGTAATTCATGCGAAAACAAACTTGAAATTTGGTATCTGAATAAACTCAAAAAGGTAACGTTTAAAATCGCAAAAACCAAAGCAATAAATGTAACGGCTTTGGATGAAGTGATTGCAGCTTGTTTAGAAGCAGATCCAATAAACCAAGCAACTCTAGTTGAACCGGCAACAGAAATCGCAAATGGGACTTGGTAAACAGTAACACAAATAGTTGTAATGACCGACTGTGCAGCTAATGCTTCGGTTCCAAATCTTGAAGTAGCCAATGAGATAATTTCAAAAGCCAACCATTCGGCCAAAATCATAACTATACCAGGACCGGCTAACTTTAACATTCTTGACCAACCTTTAAAATAGTCCATTGAAAATCCACACCAACATTGATAACCATTTATAAAACAAGTATAAAAAAGTAACATTGAAGCCATTAAAGTATTTGTTAAAACAACAGCCAATGGAGCACCTAAGAAACCAATATTGAATGTTGGATTGGAGACTAATAAATATGTGAAAAGTAAATTTAGAGGGGCACAGATGAACAAAATGATAGTTGAGGCATGGAAAATACCCTGTGCTTGTAAAAACTGTTTTAAAACTTCGAAAAGCATGAAACCTGGTATACTCCAAATTAGTACACTTAGATATTCAGCAGCTAGTTCGCATGCCCTAGTTTCAGGAACGAGTGATTTCAATAAAGGAAGAGAACCAATTGTCCAAAACAGATAATTAGGAATGAATACTAGAATTAACATGAGCAAACACCTCACCGCATGTAAACCGACAGATTTGTAGTCTTTTCTACCGTAAGCCTGTGGGCATAAAGTTGAAAGTGAGGATGCGATACCTTCGATTGGCCCAAATGCTGTTATGTTGGCCAATAAGTTGGCCAAGGAAACTGCTGCTAATTCGTTGGATCCAATATTACCTACAAAAAAGATCGATGCAATGGTAAGTGAATATTGTAGTAAGAATGTGATAATCAAAGGCACCGCTGAATACAGCATTTGGCTTATTTCTGTTGATAGCGTAGTATCTGTGGGTTCATAGTGGTTGTTTTTGATGCTAGTGGATGTCAGATGCAATCTATTAAATCTCTCTGAATGTAACGAAGAAGCCCGTCTTCTCTGAACCAATAAATCTTGCGCTTCTTGTGCATATTGTGCAGCTTGTGCACCATATGCATTTTCGGTTGCTCCATATGAGAACACCAATTGGTCTTCCGGCACCAATTTTTGGTCTATATTTTGCACCATACTGCAGTCTCCTGTACCAAACTACTAACAACCAGGAGCAATTCCCTGATCCTCATGTAATCCCACCTTGTGCAAAAGCCATTTCCATCTTCCATTCGCTACTTTCTGATAAAACACGAATATTCTTGCTGCTATTAGTCATTGACCACCAACCCAACATCCAGCCGTCCAAGGGAACCATCTCTGTAGATACAATCGACTAATGTCATGTTTTGAGCCCATTGCGTTATCAAAACCCCAATTGCTTGGCTTGTTCCTACAGGAGTCTTGTTGCGTTTTTTTGCTCTAAAATCTACTTCTTATTACCTCCCGCTACACACCATACAATCGCTACTAATACATAATACACTCTACTCTCTACGTGACCAACCCCGCCCATTAACTTGTCTCCTGTATGCAATGTCAATGCAGAGTGGGGTGGTTACTATTAATAACTGTAAAAATGCTCAGCTGTACTCAGCTGCTCTGACCCCCAATCAAATCTCCCTTTTCTCTCCGCTACAGGAACAATCGAATTTTCACGCCTTCCCAAAACGGAAGTGCATTTCTTATTTTTTCTTATTTTTTCTTATTTTTTCTTATTTTTTCTCATTTTTTCTCATTTTTTCTTATTTTTTCTTATTTTTTCTATTTTCTTCTATTTTTTCTTTTTTTTGTTTTTTTCGTTTTTCTCAAAATGCTTCAGGGTTTTTCACACGGCGTTTTTGGCACACAAACCTCTCTAACACAAATATCTTGGCTGGCATTCCAATGTAAAAGCATTTAAGTATTCATACACATTATATATTGTACAAGATCAGAGTACACCGCAAATTCATATCTTTAAAATAACGTAAATGTATAATCCCCCCAATCGCACAGTACATTATACACAAACACAGAGGCGGCTGAGCCTCTGTGTTGTTAATGACCCGTAAATGACAAATGACAGGCACGCAAGTTTTTTTTTTTGCGCCTGAAAAATTTTTATTTTTGCCACGGGCATTTTTTGCCATCGACGAAATCTCTTATATTTCAGTCTTTTCCACCTTTCCCTCTTTTTTTTAGCTTTCCTCTTCCTTCTTTCTTTTCTCTTTTTTACTCTTTCCTTCTTCACAACTTTTTATATTTATTAACAATGGGTAAGGAGAAGCAACACGTTAACGTCGTCGTTATTGGTCACGTCGATTCTGGTAAGTCCACTACTACCGGTCACTTAATTTACAAGTGTGGTGGTATTGACAAGAGAACCATCGAAAAGTTTGAAAAGGAAGCTGCTGAATTAGGTAAGGGTTCTTTCAAGTACGCATGGGTCTTAGATAAGTTAAAGGCAGAAAGAGAAAGAGGTATCACTATCGATATTGCTTTATGGAAATTCGAAACTCCAAAGTATCACGTTACCGTTATTGATGCTCCAGGTCACAGAGATTTCATCAAGAACATGATTACCGGTACTTCCCAAGCTGATTGTGCTATCTTAATTATTGCTGGTGGTGTCGGTGAATTCGAAGCTGGTATCTCCAAGGATGGTCAAACCAGAGAACACGCTTTATTAGCATTCACCTTAGGTGTTAAGCAATTAATTGTTGCTATCAACAAGATGGACTCTGTTAAGTGGGATGAAAACAGATTCGAAGAAATCTGTAAGGAAACCCAAAACTTCATCAAGAAGGTTGGTTACAACCCAAAGACTGTTCCATTCGTCCCAATTTCTGGTTGGAATGGTGACAACATGATTGAAGCTTCCACTAACTGTCCATGGTACAAGGGTTGGACTAAGGAAACCAAGGCTTCCGGTGTTGTTAAGGGTAAGACCTTATTAGAAGCTATTGATGCTATTGAACCACCTGTCAGACCAACTGACAAGCCATTAAGATTACCATTACAAGATGTTTACAAGATTGGTGGTATTGGTACTGTGCCAGTCGGTAGAGTTGAAACCGGTGTCATTAAGCCAGGTATGGTTGTTGTTTTCGCTCCATCTGGTGTTACCACTGAAGTCAAGTCCGTTGAAATGCACCATGAACAATTAGAATCTGGTAACCCAGGTGATAACGTTGGTTTCAACGTCAAGAACGTCTCTGTTAAGGATATCAAGAGAGGTAACGTCTGTGGTGACTCCAAGAACGATCCACCTCAAGGTTGTGCTTCTTTCAATGCTCAAGTCATTGTCTTAAACCACCCTGGTCAAATTTCCGCAGGTTACTCTCCAGTCTTAGATTGTCACACTGCCCACATTGCATGTAAATTCGATGAATTAATCGAAAAGATTGACAGAAGAACTGGTAAGTCCGTTGAAGACCATCCAAAGTCTGTTAAGTCTGGTGATGCTGCTATCGTTAAGATGGTCCCAACCAAGCCAATGTGTGTTGAAGCTTTCACTGAATACCCACCATTAGGTAGATTCGCTGTCAGAGATATGAGACAAACCGTTGCTGTCGGTGTTATCAAGTCCGTCGAAAAGGTTGACAAGGCAGGTAAGGTTACCAAGTCTGCTGCTAAGGCTGCAAAGAAATAAGTTTGATGAATTAATTCGTTAACTACATTATTCTTACTATTTATAACTTTAGTTTTTTATAACTTATATTTGAAGTTTTTATAATTTTAAATTATCAAAAAAAATCTGTTTTTTGGACGAGCTCGTATCGGAATTCAACCAGACTGTTGTCTGTTTAGTTTTTCAACTGACTTCAGCTCATGGTGCAAGAGGTCAGAGCCTAAAACGATATGTAGAAAATGAATTAATAAATCGGCTAAACAACCCAATTAATCGAGTCAATTAATTAGTTTAATTAATTAATTCTTCTATTAATTCATTTATGTCAGTAAAGAGTTACAGCGGATTAATATCCTTATTCCAGCGCAGTTTGCGTTGACGGAGCCCACTCTACCTGAAAATTCCAACGTGGTTATTGTGTTTCAACCGTTTTCAGGATTCCGAATCTCAACTTGAAACAGTTTTTCAATTTGTAATCCTATAAATAAACCTCCGCCCGAAGTGTGATGTTAATTCCGTCGGAAGAGCCCTCTAAAGCGCAATCGCACATACAATTTTATCGCACAACACGATGTTGCCGCCGGAACGGTGTTTTATTTCTTTTATTTTTTCGGATAAAATTTTGGAGGCTGTGAGGTGATTTTCGGGGGACAGCTTCCTTTAAAAAGGAGATAGTTGAAGAATTTTATATGGTTCGATTTTTTTTACTAAAGTTTTCTTCCTTAGTGACATTAAACGGCTCGTATATTTAACAAGAGTGATTTTCTCAGACTGCATCAATAAAAATGTTTGGATTTGGTAAAAAGACAGGGCAAGAAGAAGAGAAGATGGAAATTTCCAAGCTGGAAGTGATTGATTTGTTAGATACGTCGGAAGAAAATGCAAAAAAGATTGTGCATGCGTCTTCAACACAAGGATTTCTGATGTTTGAAGGACATGGATTCACTCAGAAGGAAATCGACTTGCTTTTCCAGTTTTCGCACGATTACTTCAACCAACCATTTGAAGAGAAAAGCAAATGTAACATTCAACATGATAATGCAGGTTATACGGGAATGGGTGTGGAAAATCTAGAAGAAAACGATCTGGATAGGGGGTTTGGAGACCCTAAAGAAGGTTTCAACTTTGCCAACTTTGATTTGAAAACAGGAGTTCCAAAGCAAGAAATTCCGGAATTCTGGCAGGATAAAATTGATATTGTTAGCTCTACGGTTTTGAGATTACGTGAAGCTTTGAAAAGAGCATTGAGATTAATGGCTAGAGGTCTGGAAGTCAAAAATGCAGATGGTGATATTGATGCAGATTGGTTTGTTGAAAGACACAACGATGACCACTATTCAGGTACCACATTCAGACTCTTACACTACCCAAGTCCTGTGAAGGAAAATGCCAGCGAAGAAGAAAAAAACAAAGTGAAGGATTTGAATGTCGCAGGTGCTCATACAGATTACGGTACCGTGACCCTTTTATTCCAAAAGGAGGAAGAGTCGGGATTACAACTGTATTCTCCACTCACTAAAAGCTGGGAAAATGTTCCATATGTGCCTGCAAGTGAAAAATACGCTGCTAAGGGTGAAGCTGCTCCGTTGATTGTCAACATCGCAGACCAATTATGTTACTGGACTAATGGACATTTGAAATCCACTATTCATAGGGTTAGATTTCCAAAAGAACTGTTGGACCAGGGTAAAGATAGATATTCCATTGTTCTTTTTGCTCATCCGGGAGATAAAACTCTTTTAGAACCGGTCCCAAGTAAAATAGTTTCTGATATAAGAGGAAGAGGTGCAAGTCATCACATGGAAAAACATGGTGTTGCTCTTACTGCAGGTCAACATTTGACTAATAGATTAGGTAGTACTTATGGTTGGAAGTACTAATTTTGTTTTTTACACATCGTTTTTATTTTGTTAATATATAATTTAGCTTCTTTTAAAATGTAAAAATAATTAATTTGATTCAGCTTCTTTTATAATGTAAAATATTTATCTTGATCTTGTTTGGAATGTTGATAATACGAATATAACATGTACAGAAAAAGTGTTGAAGAGTGATTTCCTAATGTGGAAGTACGCGCCCTCTTTACTTCTCAACTTGATAAGTTCCTTGTTTTATGTTTATGTTTCTCATTGAACAACACAGGCAATGTGGAAGAGTCTGGGATCTTGGGGCAAAAAAGACAATTTAGAGATTAAACCTTATGATATTCACATACCTGATGAAGAATATAGGGAAATCCATGATCGTATAAGGCATTGTTTAGATGATGATTATGAAGAGAGTAAGGTTGTGGACCACACTTTACGACTGATGAAAGATGAGACAGAAAGGTGGTACAATGGACAGTTTGATGACGAGTTGAAGAGTGAGCCATTTTTAAAAGATGGGAGATTTGTGCCAGATTTGGAGATTGACCAAAATCATGATGACGATTTGGTTGGATATTGTTTAAGGTTAGAAAGGAATAATGCCTATCTTTTGCATCTGATAGAGAAATTCGAGCAGGTGAGTTTTAAAAAACGATATTCTGAATTACTTGCATCCAATGAAAAGTTACAGGAAGAATATAATCGGCTGAAAAATACAAATAGTAAGGTTTATACGAGTTATTGTGACTTGCTCCAAGAGATCAAGCGTGTCAAACACGACAATTTTGAATTGAAAAAGAAAATTAATCATTCAACTGAGAATGCTAAAGAGAGAAACACAGAAACTGAAAAATTGGTCCAACAGATTGAGAAATTGAAACTGGAGAATACACAATGTATGCAGCAGGTGGATGAAGCCCGAAAGAGTAAAGTGTCGATGCAAATGCAGATATCCGAACAGGAAGACGAGATAATTAAACTTAGGGGATCCAATATGGCTACACAACTCAAGCTTGAGAAAATCGAAAATTTGGTTCTCAAACACAAGCAGCCCCAAAAAGACCCTGAACCTTGTGTGAAAACGGAGGATGCCCGATTTCCAGCTGCTGATTTTGGAGATGATGAAGATACGATCGCTCTGCTGCAACAAAAGTATAAAAATAAAGAGCCCGTTTAGCAGCAGACAAAATACGTGTAAAATCCGAGAAAATAAACTTTTTGTTCTGACGTATTGAGAAATCCAAATCAATTTCTTTTCTCTTGTATAAATCTATATATATATATATATATTGACATAACTGCTTTTGTTTCAAAGTTGGTCGTTCTTTATTAAATTTGATGATTTTTTTTTTTTTGGCTTTTCTCTGTAGAAGAAGATATTATGGATCATTATGATTCAAATATAGCACCATCGTGTGGAAAGGAAGACGATGTGGAATTTTCAAGTAATAATATTTCCTTCACCTCAACACAAAAGGTGAAAATCACAGTAAGAAATCTAAGTATAGGCTCATATACAGGTAGTAAGCACGTATTTCAAAGTAAAATATTAAAATTGTTCAATAAAAGAAAGAAGAATGAAGATATAGAAACAAATAATTCAATTAAAACAATTTTATATCCGATGTCATTCGACATACCGGAAAGTTCCTTAACTTGTATCATTGGTGGAAGTGGGTCGGGTAAAACTACATTACTCAATTATCTGGCAAAACGTCAGTTTAATAAAACCTCAATGTTCCAAGAAGGGCAAGTTAGATATAACAATGAAGAGAATTTAGATAGGTATAGACATGCATATGTGATACAACAGGATATATTGGAGCCAACGCTAACGTGTTTTGAAACTTTAATGTATGCAGCAGAACTCAAATTGTCCCGTTACTCATCTTCAAATGAAAGAATTAACCTAGTTGATGAGATCATTGTAACTTTAGGACTAAAAGAGTGTAAAGACACTTTAGTTGGTGATCATAAAAACAAAGGTTTAAGTGGGGGAGAAAAACGAAGGCTCAGTGTTGCATTACAATTGATTTCAAATCCCTCTGTTTTGTTTCTTGATGAACCAACTACTGGCTTGGATAACTATAATGCCTTTATTTTATGTAAAGCGTTTAAGCATCTTGCCAAGCGGTTAAATAAAACCATCATTATGAGTATTCACCAACCAAGGGCTGATATTTTTAAACTATTCGATACAGTACTGATTTTGTCCAAGGGTAGATTGTGCTATGGATCTTCATACGATAAAATTTTCACTCATTTTGGCTCTTTAGGTTACAAAATACCTGAAATTAAGGTCAACCCTGCAGATTATTTTATTGATATAACTAGTATTGATACACGAACCAAAGTAAAAGAAATTGAATCCATGGAAAGAGTTCAAGCTATAGCCAACGAATGGTTCATAGAAATGTCACATTTTGAAAATATTCATTATGTGGATCTTGAAGTTCAGGAGAAAGTAGAGGAAACTGAGATGTTTCAAGATATTGGCCGTGCACCCTTTTTGAGAGAGTTGAACATTTTGATCAAACGTAATTTTAAATTACAATATAGAGACCCCATTGGGTGGTTCTCTATCCTATTTGAGGCTTTATTGTTAGGTTTATTAATCGGATGGTTGTTTTTCAAACCAGGTACAAGTACAGCAGGTATTAGAACAATTGAAAGTTCTTTATATTCATCATGTTCATTATCAGCTTATTTGTTCTTGCTATATGAAACTTATAGATTATGCACAAGTGATATGAAAGTCTTTGATAGAGAAAGAATGGATAATTCAATATCAATACCCGGATTTTTAATAGCAAGAAGAATAACTAAATTCGTTACTGAAGATTTCTGGATTTCTTTGTTTCTCTCAGTGACCACATATTTCATGTATGGATTAAGAACTGATAGTGCAAAGTATTTTTTCAAATATTTTGCTGGGTGTTTACTTTCAATTTTAAATACAATGAGTTTTGCTACTTTTGCTGCATCAATAAGTAGAAATGTTGCGATTGCAACATTAGTAAGTAATTTGAATTTTACTTTTCAATCCATGACTAATGGTTTATTTGCTAATGCAAGACAATTGCCTGTTTATGTTAGATGGTGCAAATATGTTGCTTATTTATGGTATGCTTTTGGATATTTTGTAAGTAATCAATTTTCAAACTATCAAAGTCAATGTTATATCGAAAATGCTGGTAACTCAAATGTGGAAAATATTTGCTATAAAACATCTGGTAGATATATTTTAAAAGATTTGGGATTTTGGGAAAATTGGGATGCTTTACCAATTTGTGTGGTTTTGGCATTTGCAATTGGACATTATATTGCAGCCGGTGTGGTATTATGGTTGATGCCTCTCGATATGACCATGGGTAATGGAGTTAAAACAGATGATCAAGTTGATAACTCTATTGATTATGCAAAGAAGCTAGAAAAAATAAATAACACGAATGCTAACGGCTCTACTGTGACCGATAATAAACCTTCTGAAAACATTACAATGACTATCAAAAATATCAATCTAAATGTTCAAAGCAAACTGAAACGTTTTGATAAGCAAATTTTAGATAATGTTAATGCAACTTTTCAAGCTGGTAAGTTAAATGCTATTATGGGTCCATCCGGATCGGGGAAGACATCACTTTTAAATTTAATTAGTGGTAGGTTATCATCTAGTTTGTTTACAAAATATACATCGTCTGGAGAAATTTATTTAAATAATTACTATATTAGGGATTATCAGATGATTCGTCCTGTGTGTTCTTATGTTGTTCAAGAAGATGATCATTTACCTTCTTCTATTACAGTGAGAGAAGCACTAAGCTATGCGGCAAAATTAAGATTAGCAAAATCTAATCTGACTGATGAAGAGCAAAAGCTTATTGTTGATGACACAATCCTAAGAATGGGTTTGAGAGACTGTGCAAATACCCTAGTTGGTAATGACTTGATTAAAGGTATTTCAGGAGGTGAAAAACGTCGACTATCAATTGCAATTCAATTAATTTCATCTCCTAAAATTCTTTTCTTGGATGAACCAACTTCAGGTTTGGATTCATTTACTGCGGCTTCAATTTTGGAATGCCTTGGAAACCTGGCAAATTGTGGAACTACTATTATTTTAACAATTCATCAACCTAGATCATTAAGCTATTTTGGATCAATATTATTTTTAGCTAAAGGTGGTAAAGTCGTATATGATGGTACAGAAGATGGATTAATACCCTATTTTTCCAAATTAGGTTATCCTGCTCCAAAATTTACAAATTTTGCAGACTTTTTTATTGATCTTATCTCATACAACACATCTAATTCAACTATTGAAACACAATCTAAAGCGAGAGTCAATTACTTGATTGAATCATGGGCTGAAAACAAAGTTGTTGATACTCCCACAAATTATATTACTTTAACTAGTAAAAGGGAAGTTAGAGAAAACTTTAAATCATTCATTAAGGAGCGTGCTAATTTTACTGCTGGATTTTTGGTTTTAACATCAAGACAGTGGCTTGGATTAACCAGAAATATGAATATTTTAGTTGCAAGATCATCACAAATTATTGGTATGGCTGTTATTTTAGCTTTGTTTTTTGCAAGATTAAAACATAATACAACAAGTGTACAAGATAGACTAGGATTGATTCAACAATTGACCTCATTATACTTCACAGGAATGTTAAATAATTTATCATCATATCCACAAGAAAGAGATTATTTTTACGATGAATATTATGATGACGTCGTTGGCTTAAACTCATTTTTTTTCAGTTATTTATTAATTGAACTCCCATTCGAAATAATTTCTTGTTTTATTTTTTCCATTATCATGATCTTTGTGATTGGCTTTCAATCTGATACATCATTATTTTTTACTGTTTTTTATTGTACATTCTTGGTTGTGAATGCCGGAGAATCATTAGGCATTTCCTTTAATACAATTGTTGATCATCCAGGATTTGCATTGAATTTGATTTCAATTTTTTGCTCTATTGGTGTTGCTATGGCCGGTTTGTTAGCAATGACAATTGATGGTTTTTTGAAAGCTATGAATTACACTTCACCATTGCATTATTGTGTTATGTTAGTCTCAAACAAAGTTTTCACATCCTCCTTGAAATTAACTTGTACATCATCTGAAAAATTACCGAATGGTCAATGCCAATATTATAACGGTTTAGACGTTTTGAATGCGTTTGATCTCAAAGTAAATGTCACACTTTTCTTTATTTTAATTTCTCTGATAACAGTCATTCAGAGAGGGATCAGCTGGGTGTTTTTAAAGGCTAAATTGACTAAAATTGATATAGATAAGTATAAAAATAATTAATTTATAAAGTTTGTAAGATGTTAACGGTACAATTACATGATAAAATAAATATAGATGAAAATCGTTTATGTATATCTGAAAATATTAACAAAAAAGACACTTCAAAAAGTGATAAAAACTTTATTTTAAATCAGTCATTATGCATATTAAAAATAATAACCAATAAATGCCAACTGTCCTTAGAGTAAAAGACTTCTCTGCTCTGAAATGATAGAAAAAATAATGGCTCGTGAAGTTAAAACAGGAATTTCGAGATTTAATTTTTATTTGGCTGACGCCGAACGATTCATTGACAATTACGTGTATCTTTTAAAAATGTTAATTAATTGCAGCTAAATATCAGAGGAGGTTGGTTATGAAGATAGCATCTATACAATTTGTTTTGCTATTGATTGCCTCTTTTTCTTTTGCGAAGGAAGAAGATGTGCTGGAAAATAATATAGAAGATAATATAGAAAATCCAAAAATTGATATTACGGTAGAACCTGAAAAGACAGTACCGACAACAGAGAGTAAACAAAATGCAATAAGTTTTTATGATCACAAAAGCAATAAATACCCAAATACAGAGCATTTAGAAATTAAACCTTTGAATGGAAATAATATGTTGGTGTCATTTTCTTTTGAAGCATCTGGTGAAACAAAACTATACAATAATAAACATGATATTTTGTACTATGAAGTTTTCCCTAAATCATTGGGAACTATTCTCAAGTCTGCAAATGTCCGAGATCTTCATTTAAGGTTTGGACATGGCTGGTATGATTCCGAACTTAATGGGAAACTAGTTGATAATGGGTTTTCCAGTGGTGGAACTGGTGTTGAAATCTGGGCCGATATTGAAGCTGACAACAAAGAAGAAGCATTTCAAAAATGGATTCAGTTAACTAATTCTCTTTCTGGGATGTTTTGTGCATCATTTAATTTTATTGATTCATCAATTACAACTACACCTGAAAAATTGTTTTTAAATGATATAGATTTGGAGTCCCAAGTTGATCTAAAGGGTAAACTGTATCATTTTAGAAGTGCACTACCCAGAGAACCTGTTTGTACTGAAAATTTAACACCTTTTTTAAAATTATTACCAACTAAGGGTAAACAGGGTATTTCAACATTGCTATCAGGTAATAAAATGTTCAATTCAGAATGGTCATCGATGTCAATTGACGTTATAACTAATTGCGAATCTGGTAATGTTGATCAATGCACTCAAACAATGAAGCAATCTGTTAATATGATTCTTAATATTCCAAAAATTTTAGATAAAAATGAAAATCCTATTCCAAAACCAACCCCAGGTACTTCATTAAGATGTGATACGACTAAAATACATGATGCGTATAATTGTTTTCCATTACCACCATCAAATTCATTTAAATTCAGTTTTTTTGATCTTTTTGGTAAAGCTATCAATGGAGGATCATTAATTTCTTCTAATCCTACGGATGTTTGTCTTGATTTCGATCTTGATAACTGGGAAATTGAAGTTTTATCGTTAGCACCAGTTGTCGAAAAATATTACGGTTCAAAGCTATGCTTTGATTTGAATTCAAGTGCAGAATATAACATTAGATTTAATACTCAAGATTCAAGTAAATCAAATCATGTTGAGCAACCTCCATTTTATGCATCGAGATCTTTATCAGGATATTCTCAGGATAGTGGTGGATTTAGACTTGATTTGCATAATCCAGGTTTTGAAGAACAAGAAATTGTTATTTTTGAAACATTACCTTGGTTTGTTAGATTGTATTTACATTCACTTATTTTAACAATTACTAGTGATGAAACGGGAGAGACACAATCACTAAATGTTCATGATGAAGAATTATCCAAATATATTAAAAAGATAATTTATAATCCTGCAATTGATCGTATTGCACCAACACATTTAGAGCTTTTAATCCAAGTACCACCAAAAACAAAATTGAAGTTTTCGTTTAATTTTGACAAAGCAATGTTACTGTATGCAGAATATCCACCTGATGCCAATCACGGTTTTGAATTAGAGCCAGCTGTTTTTGCACTTCTTGATAAAAATAATTCTAATAAAGTTGAATATATCATGCGTACTACAACAAGTTTACTTACATTACCAACACCAGATTTTTCAATGCCTTATAATGTTATTATTTTAACTTTGACCATTATGTCTTTAACTTTTGGGTCTGTATTTAATCTTATTGTTAAAAAGACTGTTACAGAAGACGAAGCCCTTAAACTGCAGGCGGAAAGACCTATTGAAAAGATCAAATACAAAATACGCGGACTTTTAGGCAGAAACTAAAGAAAAAGTTGGTAGCAGAATCTGTTGAATTTTGAAGCAACAGATTTTTTTATCTACAAAAGTAGTAAACGTGTTAGTGCAAATGTATTCTGTCGTTGCATTTAATTGTTAGCTTTTTAAGTACTTGTTTGGGACTCTTTACATAGTAACTTTTTACCTATTTTTCCCTTTGATTCATTTTTACTTACCTTTTTGTTTCCTTCTATATTTGTATATCATTTTGTTAGTTTTATAATTGGCTCTATAGCTATTCTTTGATACACTTAGTGCTTCAGAATGGGACTTTTTCACAAGTATAAGATGCAAAAAAGGGTTTTTTCACGTAAATCCAAGCCAAATCAACCTCATCTTATTGATATTCCACTAGAAACATTAAAAGTAGTCGATCCAGTTAGTATTGAATTTACTAATGAGAAACTTGTGGAGGTTCCTTTTCAGAAAAATGTAACAACTAACGTTAAATTTTTTAAAACATTAAAAAGAATTTTAAAAAGAAAACACACTAATACTAAGAAAGCTATGATAAATTCTGCTTTTGGTGATATTATTAGTGTAGATTTACAAATCAATAATAAAACAAAAATCAATAGAGATCAGATTTTTGAAAGTGATCTAAGTTTAATGTCACAAAAAATCAATGATATTGATAAAACACTTAAAACTCAATTATTACATGATTGTATGAATTTTGAAACCACAGGAGATAAATTTCCATCAGCGTTTGTGAGTGATCAAACATCCACACTATATATAAAAGATGGGAACAACAACTATTGCTACAGATATTTAGATTCAGAAGATGTGAATAGTGTTACCAATAAAAAAGGGGCTTACTTTATAAGAATTAAAAATTGGTATAATAGAAAACGTGAAAAAGCACCAACTGTTAATGAACTAATTAAAAAGGAAGACCCAAATTTTTTTATAATCAACAAGGAAAAGTTGAACAGTTTATCATCAACAGCCTGTTCTAACCCGTTCGATGATATATATCAAATTACTTATTGCCCAACAAAATCTTTTATAACAAATTCTGATGTTTTTTCTTATGTTTCAAATCAAGAAAGTTCTATTATAAAGGCTATTAATATTCAAAATTTTAAAAAGTTATGCACCGATAAAACAATTCGAACTTGGGAAGAAAACGGGAAACTTCCGAGTGTCGATATTATTACAGATTAAGTTCATTTTATTGGTTTTTTATAGTTTTTATTATTATTATTTTTATTTTCTATATAAGACAATTTTTAATTAATTCTTCCTGGTTTCCAAAATTTCCGAAATGTTTCTAAGTTTATTTATGAACAGTCGTTTATCAACTGTTAAATTAAACCATGATTCAAATTTTAAAAGAATTTTTTCAAGTTCAATATTTATGTTTCCATTTGAGTTTAATAACAATTTAAATAATTCGTTCCATAAATCACGCTGCCAATATTTTTTAATTGATTCGATCAATTGTATATCATCTGAAGTTTCGTTAGTTTTAATAGTTTCACCGAACAGTAATGTATGAACGATATTTGCAATACCATAATAATCTGGTTGATAACACCATGGTAAATTATTTTTAAATTCATTACAATCTTGACTATCTGTTTTGCTCAAATCACATTGAAATCTAGTACTTTGTGGAAATAATGATAAATCAATCGATTTATTAAAATTAACTAAGAATATATCATTAAAAGATAATTTATTATTGACAGATTGAATATCAAGCATAAAATTATTTGGATTAATATCGCAATGTAAAATATCCAATGAATGTAATTTTATAATATTAGATAAAAGTTGAATGGTAAAATAAATAGCAAGTGTTTCATCCAATAAATTTTTACTTGTCAGACTTTGATAATTTTTTAAACTATCAACTAAAGAAAAAATTGATCCTTGTTTAAAATATGGTAATAGTAAAAAGGATTCATCAGAATATTTGTAAAATGAATCACAATTGATGAAATCATTTGAGCTTTTATTAATTTTAAAGAGAATGTATGCTTCCCAATCATTTGAAGGTAAATCAATTTTAATTGCATTCAGTTTACCATCCATCTTTTCACTTAAATAAATAGTAGTAAACTCGCTTCGATAAAGTTCTTTAGTAATGCAAAACAAATCATCTTTTTCAAATTCAATAAGTGCATTTTTATTTCCATAAATTGGTGGACCATTAAATTTGAAGATGGTTTTTAAAGTTGATAATTTATTCATCTGCTTTGAACTAAAATTATGAAATCTTGAATGTTTAAATAAAAAAGATTGAACGTATTTATTTAAATAAGCTTTAGTTTTGAAATCATAAGGATTTACTATTTGAGGTATATTTTTCATAAGATTAGGATTTTCAACAAATGGAGAACTCAATAAATCATTTTCCTGTTCTTTAGAATTTTCTAGATGTTTTGGTGATTTTTCTTCTTTCATTTTTAATTTTTCGATTTCATTTTTATTTTTATTTTTATTTTTATTTTCATTTTCATTTTCATTTTCATTTCCATTTTCATTTTCCAAGTTTTCTAAAGTTTTAGTAATTGTATCTTGAAAAATATCACTAAAACCACCAATTGCATCTAATAAATTATTTTCTTCATTATTATTGTTGTTAACAGAATCAAATTCAGAATTATTAGAAACATTTAATGTATTTGACTTTTGAACTTGGTTCTCATTTTCATTCTGATTTTCATTTTCATTCTGATTTTCATTTTCATTCTGATTTTCATTTTGATCATTGAATAAACCATTTGAGCTTTTAAAATATTCAACCAATGGGGTATCTTGCACATCTAAATCATTTAAATCTGATTTTATTCTATTATGGGATGGTGTATTATAAATATTTGAATTGTCAACATTTGTTAAATTTGATTCTAAAGGTTTATTAAACATAAGTAAAACTTCAATCATACTATTTGAGTATTCGATTGAAGAATTTGGTATAAATAGATCAAAATTAAAATCATAAGTATCAGTTGATTTCCCATTTTCATACGAAATAGTTTTAGTTATTGGATATTTAATTGAATTATCATTGAAAATTTCAATTTTGGGCTTTTTATGTTTATTCGATTTATTATTAGCAGTAAATGATGATTTTAAAATTTCTCCATTCCATGATTTTGGAGTTAAAACGTTTTCCTTTTTAGAATTTTTGATTGTATCCAAATGTATAAATGGGGTATCTTCATGATTTAAATTTATTTTTGACCTGGTTTCTATTTCTGATCCTTTATTCTCTATTTCATATTCCGTATCTTGAAATATTTCAATTTTATTATGTTTCCTTTTGATTGGATTTGAAGATATAAGACCCAAACCACTTGGATTCGACAATCCTTTTGAAATTGGATTGTTGTTACTATGGGACTTCGATTGTTTCATTTCCCTCCTTGAATTGAAACTGTCATATGATTTAATTAATCTTTGCAATGGTCTGGCATTATTAGATATTCCTAATTTTAAAAATTTATCCGCCTGTTCCCATTGATCGTTAACTTCAAAATAAATGGAATATTGTTCATAAAAGAGCGCCAATTCATTACCTATTTGCTTTTTAAATAAATAATTGAAAACATCTCCAGGATGGTCACTAAATGTGATATATTCCAACCATACTTTAAAATACCGAATTTCGTTCTTATAATATACATCGTCTTTAAAATCATGCGTCGTACGCTCCAATACTTGAATCAATTGAGATGCGTTGGTGTTGCCTGTTTTATAATTCTCTCTAATCCATCTGATATATTCAAGATATATTTCTAGCGGATCGTCCGATTCTTGTAAATTTTTAGCATTTAATTTTTCTTCATATTCTGCCCGTTCATCTGCTAATTGTTTGGCCAACACTTGTTCATCCGTATTTACCAGTGTATTCAATTTAGCAACTGACCGACCTTGTGCGATCGGCTTGATATTTTCCTTATCACCCTCTATTAAAGAAAACGGTGTTACGGTATACATAGCAACAATAACAACAACAATGGTTCGTTCCTGCCTGCCTCTAAGTATTCAAAATTTCCAATAAGTATATCAATTCTAAATTCAATTTCAAACTCAATTCCAAAATCAAAACATTCATATTCCAAAAGTAAACAACCTACACCACGCCCTCTGTATCCGCCTTGGATAACGCGACAAACTCCCGCAAGCACTGCGTCCCGGGCCCCCTCTGCCAGTGCCGCTTGAGCAGGGCAATGCTCCCAAACGCCTCGTCGCAGCCCCACATCCTTCCGCGCACCATACCAAAGCACCGCACGCCGGCCGGCCCTGCCTTTGCTGCAATGCCCGCCTTTGGTGCGGGCCTGCCCACAGCAGCTGTAAGAGCCCTGGGGGGGCTTACGACCGTGGGAGCCGCAGCGGGGCGCCCAAGGGCGCCGGCGGCTTGGTCAAACATCTGTCTTGAAATGATAGATAACTGCTGTTCCTGGATCGAACTTGTATGTACATAAGATTTCAAAGGTCTCAGAGTAATCTTCTGGCCTGCCATTGTACTGTATGACTCTATTAGGTCGGATTCGTCCAAACCGATAATCTTTTTATCCATGCACTTTATACACAACCCACAATGCTCATTGTCATCACACCCGAACATATACTTGGTATCACCAGCATTGCGCCGCTTGCTGTCCTCGTGTACCAGCAACTCGCTACCTGCATCCTTTGGAGTTTCCCTGAAATCGGCTGCACTGTGCATGGTAAATGGCTCCTGTTGTCACTACCCGTGAACCAATGCTATATATGTTTTTCGTTTTTAATCTTTTCGGCTGATTTCGCTTACTAGTAGGATTATCAAGAGTAGTAAGATTATTAAGACTAGTAGGACTATAAGATTATTACGACTAGTAAGTTACTGGTGACTTACTAATAAGTCTACAAGATAGACGTTTTGCGCCATCTATATTTTTCAAGGCATGGAAGGACTAGCAGGCGCCCCGCCGATATCAAGTAACTAACTCGTAACTAATATTAAATAACCTATTTACAGAATGCTCTAAATAAAAAAATTACACACCAACGTTCCGACATGCATCAATTTACTTTTCTTCAGAGTCTAAATACTTTTTAAATGCTTCATTCTTCTCCTGGAACGGTCTTGGACCAAGTAGTCTGATCATGTCCTCTCTAGTAAGAACTTCCTTGGATAACAATTCCTCAGCAACAATCTTGACTTCTTCGATCTTATCACTCAGTAGCTGCTTACATCTAGCATGTGCGTCGTTGATGATTCTGTGGACTTCGGAGTCAATCAATTCCCACGTTTCTTCACTGTATGGCTTGTGAACTTGCATGTTGGTGTCCTTAGGCTCAAAAACAATCGTACCCAATTTTTTGGACATTCCTAATTTCAAAACCATTGCATTGGCCATTCTGGTAACTTTTTGTAAATCATCGGCCGCTCCAGTTGTAACATCATCAAAGTTGATTTCTTCTGAAACCCTACCACCTAATGCCATAATCATACGATGTTTGAATTGCTCTTCACTGGTTAAATACTGATCATCTGGCAAATATTGTGCATAACCTAATGCGGCTTGACCCCTTGGAATTATACTAACTTTTAATAAAGGATCTGCATGTTGCAAATACCATCCACAAATTGCATGACCGGCTTCATGGTATGCTACGGTTTTCTTTTCTTCCGGTGATAAAACTCTAGATTTTTGTTCTAAACCAACTATAACTCTTTCAATCGCCGATTCAAAATGTTTAATATTAACAAATTCTGCATCATTTCTAGCTGCAATCAAAGCTGCTTCATTACAACAGTTTGCAATATCTGCACCAGAAAATCCTGGTGTTAAAGCAGCTAATTTACCAGCAAACTCATCACTAATTGGAAATTCTAATTTGAGTGGTTTTAAATGAACTTTGTAAATAGCTTTTCTACCTTCTAAATCTGGATTATCCAAGTTAATATGTCTATCAAATCTTCCTGGTCTCATCAATGCTTTATCTAACATATCTGCTCTATTTGTACCTGCTAAAACGACAACATGATCTGAACTTTCAAAACCATCCATTTCAACTAACAATTGATTTAAGGTCGCTTCCTTTTCATCATTTGATCTCATTGAGTTTTTCTCTCTAGCACCTCCAATTGCATCAATTTCATCAACGAAAATAATACAAGGTGCCATCTTTCTTGCAGTTTTAAATAAATCACGAACTCTTGATGCACCAACACCGACAAACATTTCCACAAATTCTGAACCTGATACCGATAAAAATGGAACGCCTGCTTCACCTGCTGTTGCCTTTGCCAATAATGTTTTACCTGTACCTGGTGGACCAGATAAAATTGCACCTCTAGGAATTTTGGCACCTAGCCTTTCATATTTTTGAGGGTTCTTTAAAAAACTAACAAATTCCATAATTTCTTCCTTGGCTTCATCGCAACCGGCAACATCTTTAAATTGAACTTTAATATCAACTTCTTGGTTGAATAATTTCGCCTTGGATTTACCAACATTCATAATTTGATCTAATGGACCTCCTCCACCTGCACCACCCTTCTTCTTTCTGACTTGATTTAAAACATATAATGTACCACCAATTAAAATGAAAGTTGGAACAAACGGAATAATGTATGAAAAAATACTAGTTCTTTTTTCATATGTAACTGGAATACGTTCTTGTAAAGGTATACCTAATTTTTCTTGACGTTGATCAATTTCACTTTCAAAAAATCCAACAGATCCAATAGTAAAAGTTACAAATCTTGGATTTTGTGACGAGATTAATTCTGCTCTAACAAATGCATTATTAATGACTTCAATTTTTTGGACTAATCCTTTTTCCAAATAATTAGTCAAGAATTCTTGAAATGTTAAACTATGTTGGATTTCGGATCCACCAAGAGCACTAAGAAAAGAGAAAAGAAATGTGAACCCTAGGGAATATAACATCCAGTCTTTTAAAGGAGATGGATTTGGACCTGGTTCCGACTCTTTACCTTTCTTTCCTTCCTTCTTCTTTCCATCTTCTTTTTCTTTATTTTCGTTATTTTCTTTATTTTCATTGAATAATCTTCTTGAATTTTGAAAAGTCACTCTATTATTCAAAACATGAAAGTTTCTAATTCCAAATGGACTTTTTATTATATCCGAATTTTTTATTTGTAAGTTTCTAGCAAAACTCAAGCTATTTTGAGTTCGTGCTACTCTGACTGCAAAGTTATGAATACTAATCCTACTCAGCATTCTTTAACTTTGTTTCTGCTTCTACTGCTTATTTTGTTCCTCCAATATTAAAGAATTCTAATGCTATATATAAGTATATAACTATATTTTTTGCCACCCAAGTGCAAAAGAAACTTCTTTCATTTCGTCGCGTCAAAAATGCTTAGTTAAAGGAGATTAACATGAAATATCTATATAATTTTATGGATTTTATAGGTAGTTGAATTGATTGGCCAAATGGAGCTGTTAGAATGTTTGCGTCGTGAACTTTCCGATGAATTGATTAGTTGTGTAAAAGATTATGTTTTCAACAGCCTTTTTACGAGCTCAGAACTTGTATTGCATCTGATCAGAAACCCGGAAGATGCAAAAACAGTACAATTGAAAGGTCTGTCTATAGATGCAGAATATGGTACATTTAGTTTCAGTCAAGGAGGATCTTATGTTGATTCTATTTCATACGATTTTTTAAGTTTTGAAGAAATAGAATCTTTCAAAAATTTGGTAGAAAATTCGATGATTTCAATTGATAATTTAGACGTAATATATGTGTCTGATATTGCGAAATTTCTTATGAAATACAGCAAAGCTGTTACATATAGGTACTGGTCTCAACAGGAAATTATAGAATCAGAATATAATCAATATATTACTGATGTAAAATCTTATGTGTTGTATGAGCCGGAAGATAGTTCATTGTGCACTTTTCAACTTCTGGAACGTTTTCCAACACAAAATCATGTCATTATTATCAATAGATATGAACCAACAACAAGTTTTCACAAGCTAATTGATTTAAGCTTGACAAATAGGTGGTATGGTAGGATGCATTTTAAATGTCCTTTTTCAATCGGTTTGGATATAAAAAATACGTCAATGATAGAAAAAGATATTGATACCTATTATTCATTGAAAAATTATGCAAGCTCTAAAGAACTGGAAAATTTTGATTTGAACTTATCTGTCTACTTTAGAGGGTGTGGAACAACGGATGATGCTAAACTTCTTTCATATTTAGAAGCAATACATTTTGAAAATATTCATGACCTACATATCAACTCCAGCAGTAATGAGATTTGCTCAGGTAATTATATGTGGGTTCAAAGATGTGTTAATTTGACTTCCTTAGAAGTTGGAGATTTCATAGTTTGTAATTCGGCTACTTTTGGAGATCTCTCTAACTTGAACTGTTTGAAAAAGATATCGTTTGAAACATACCATGTTGATTATGCATGGCTATCTACGGAAATATCAAAACATGTATCTTCTATTAGTTTGTCCCAGAATCTAAGACATTCAATTAATAAATCCGTTTACATTGTTCCTGAAAATATCAGACACTTTCAGATTGAGGATGTTTTTGCAAATTCAGCATTTGATTGTGCTAAATTTGATTTTCAAAATGCAAAACATTTGAAGGGCATGTGGTTTATTACAAATGACAGCATGAAAGTAATTCCTTTGGAAAATTTAAATGCAAATTTATCAAGTTTTAAATATATAATGCATTTTTTTTGGGAGGATGCTGAAGATTTCGATGCAAAGATAACGCTTAAAGTACCGTCAAATATATTTGATCAAATAAAAGGGGTTTATTCTAATGTTCCCATTGAATCTGATGGTTGTGTGTTGAAGGATTTTAACTCTCAAAATGAAAATATACTTTATGTTAGAAGATTTGCATCATATGGATTGCCTTCAATTGAAAACCTAAAATTATAAGTCAATAATTAAAAAGTAATTGTTCTTTTATTGTGTTTTTTTGATGGCACTATCCTGAATCGGTCTTTACAATCGTTAAATTTAAAATCCAGAATGAATTTGAATATTTCACTCATTGATTTTTATTGACTTGAGCTCTATGGAGCTCCATAGCTAGAAGATTTTTTTGTTTTCTGAACCAAATGCATTTCAAAGATTTGTAGATACATTAGTGTTTGGGTGAAAAATATGTTTATTTTAAACAAAGAAATTTTTCAAATTGGGCTTTGGCAACCATGGGTCCTGTTGCAGTAAAGGAAAATGCTTTTTGCTTTGAATTGATATGTATTTTGACTCTTTCTCGGGTCTCTAACGTTTTGAGATTTGGGGATTTACATCTACAATATTTATCAGTACTTTTTAAAATCAATATGAAATTCTTTAAAAGCACAAATAGCAATGGCTATTGACTGCTTGATCATATTCAAAAAAAATCTTCTTGATTTCTTTTTTAACTTGTATATTCCCACTGTAAATAATATGGTAATTTTAAAGATAAGCCAAAAAAATGCGCCATGCAATAATTTACAAATCAGAAATGCTATTATTACAACAAATACGCTGTCATTGTAACAATAATTATTCAATATCACCATTCGGTCAATCAATTATTGAATACGGGAAATGGAATTAGTTCAAACATTATCTAATCAATTACCTTCTGATATTTATGCCTATGTTGCAGAAACAAGTCTTAGAAGGTTATTTCCTGTTTCGAAATTAATTGTAAATTATACAAATTTTTCAGATCAAAAAAATATTATAGAATTAAATGATTTAGTAATTTTTTATACCCAAGAAAACCTTATAAAAATTGGAAACAATAAAGAGTTCAATAAAGATGCCATCAATATACACAAACTAAGTAATTTGCAAAAACAACGTTTAAATAATTTAATAGAAACGGGAATGGTTAATATTAAATGTCTAATAATTGACGTGATGTCCGAATTTACTAGCATTTTGCTCCGAAATAGCGGTTTTGTTAAGTATGAATATCCAAAGAATGTACAACAAGTACTCCCATTAGAATTGAGGGAATATGTGACAGAAGTGGAGTCTTTTTATAATATCTCTAATTTTGGAGGTAACTATTCAGACTATCAGCCATTTTTAAAATTTCCAAAACAATCACATATTTTGAAGATATCAATCAACGATCAAGGTGAAGTAAATAAATTGAAAAATTTAATCGAATATAGTATATTATCTGAATTGACTATCAAGATAAGTGTGAAATTTAATTTCCACCTATTTTTCACAATTCAAACCTCTTTGAATCAGCTAATACAAGAATTTCAAAATTTGAAAAGGTATATACTTGATCAGAGTATAACGACAGTGAAAGTAGAATCCATTGTTATCATTTATCTTGATCAAACTAACAAAGAATATAGTGATAATATTATCTATTCAACATTTAATAATATTGGATTTGCCAATATAACCAAAATTATGATTGAAAGTATTGATGATAATTTTTATAAACAGGATTTCAGGTTGATAAATCGATGCCATAATTTAAATAAGCTTGATGTTAGCTGTGATCTACTTTCATGTTTTGATACTTTTGGTGATATATCAAATTTAAATAATTTACAAGAAATAACATTTGAATGTGATAATGTTGATTATATATGGTTATCTAACTGTTTACCAAAAAACATTGAGACAATAAAATTATTCCAAAGTTCTTTTAGAAGTATGAATATCAGTGCATTTAAAGTACCTCAATGTTTAAAATATTTAGTAATTGAAGTTGATGATGAGAACACACAGATTAACTATTCTCTTTTTGATATACAAAATGCAATTAATTTACAAGATATTATTGTAAAAAATGTTTTGAGATAGTTTTGTGAAAAATTGCATTATCCAGCTTAAGGCTTTGAGTGCCAAAAATTTATTTGTTGAATTGGTAAAATTATTAAACAAGTAAGCAAAATCTATTTAATTATAGCAAAAAAAAGGAAAAAAGAAAGAAAGAAAGGAAATATGAAAAAGACAAAAAGTAGAAAAACATAAACTAAAATGTTTCATCATCAAATAATTCTACTCCAGTATGTGTCTGGACAGTTTCATTCAGAA
Source organism: Pichia awuae (assembly GCA_030563725.1). NCBI lineage: Eukaryota > Fungi > Ascomycota > Pichiomycetes > Pichiales > Pichiaceae > Pichia > Pichia awuae. The sequence goes on from JAJMJV010000013.1 coordinate 72,586, forward strand.
CACTAAACCTTCCTTGATCCAAACTAAGATCTTTTTCAGGAGTTTGTTCTTGTTCAGGTAACAAGAAACCATCTTCTGTTGTATACATGATTTCCATAAGATTGTCTATTAATTCTAAAGTAGGAATATTACTTATGTTTTGTGATTGTTTTATATCTTGACAAATAATCTCAATATCTCTTAATTTATTAAAGTAAAAATTACGTTCAATTTCTAATCCATCTTTTAAACTCACCATGTCTTCAAGTGTAGATGATAACTGTGAAATTTCTTGTTCCAATTTAAGCATTTGAGGAGAGATATCATTGGCAACAGGAGATTTTGTTGATCTGGAAATATTTGTTGAAGTTAGCGTTGAAGCCCGATTTTCGTTTTGACTTTGACTTTGATTTTGATTTTGGTTTTGGTTTTGAGTTGAAGATTTCAATGATTGAATGGATTCAGCATTATGACTTGTTGATCTTGTTGTTGTTGATCTTGTTGTTGTTGATCTTGTTGTGGAACTTGTCGTTGATCTAGAATTCGGTGTAAGTGAAGGTCTTGAGCTTGTTCTTCGAGAGCTTGAACTTAGCCTTCTATTATTGGATGTTGAAGAAAAAGTAAATTCTTTATTGTGTTCACACCAAAGTTTACCAAACCATTGTAAAAATTCCAAATTATCTTGCAATCTACATTTCATCAGTCTCTCAACATTGACATCTCTTGAAATTTTGACTTTATTAAATCCATGCTGTAGGAGTTTATAATTATTTTCCATTTGAAATTCCGTTTTCGGATTTTTGACCAGCCTCTGTATATTTATTGTGTTTGGGTATAATGTATTAAAAATGAGACAATAAACAACACCATTTCCACATGATTCAATTTTGTTATAATCAAGCTCAAAATAGGTGTTTATCCATTCTAGAAGTTCTGATTTCGAGGCTCCAACAATTGCCATAATTTACTGAATCAATTGCAATCTACTGGTTCGTATAAAAGATGCAATTACCTAATAGATATTGACATTTAAAAATATTTTGATATATCTATATCCATATATATATTTATATAGCGTTGAGAAATTTTGACATAAACATGTACCACGAAAAAAAAATAAAAAATAAAAAATACCAAAAATATCAAAAATCCAAGAAACAACACAACACAACACAACACAACACAACACAACACAACACAACACAACACAACACAACACAACACAACACAACACAACCCAATACCAAACAGAAGACACCCATACAACCTTTAGACCATAACGATGATGGTTTATAACAGTAAAAAAAAACACATATACTAGTCTAAAGGTTAACGTGCGCCAGTAAAAACGGAACGAGATAAGGAAGTACAGAAATTGTAATTGTAAATGTATAAGTTTTAAAGAATAAATAAAGAATAAATAAAAACAAACAGGCCTAATAGAATGGAGATTCCTTTTGCTTTCTTGGTTCAAGAGCAGAAAAGTCCTGGATCACATTCAATTGGGTATTGGAACCGGACGGCCAGTATTGACCTGGAACGCTATCGATTCTGGTGATTAAATTGTTGTAGGTTTTCTTTTCAACAGATGGGAACATCATCATTTCTTGGATTTCTTGTTGTTTAGCAACTCTGGCTCTATATGCCTTGTAGTTGTCCTTTAAATCTGTCAAAGTTTGGGATCCTGCGAAAGTGAAAGACGAAATCAGTGCCTTACCATCATTGGACGCCTTGTATGAGCTGTCTAAATATGCGTATGTGGATGCAAGCGCAACAATACCTGCTGCAATCGCAGTTTTGTTGTTGATAATGGATTCACTTTCTGAAAGTGGCATTGAATGGTCGTCGTGGTGTTCATCATGGTGTTCATCATGGTGTTCCTTGTGTTCACCATGGTGAGCTGAGTATGTTCTCACCAGACGTTTTGCAGGAGTTGCAGCTCTGATAGATCTCACAAGCATCACGGTGGTTCTATTTGTGTTTGGATTTGTAACTAAGTGTCTTTTGTTCCCCTTTCTATTTCCTCCTTTCCAATATTCCAACAGTAAAAGAAAGCGTTCCCGCTCTGCCAAACCCCTCAGCAAGAAGCGCACCACCGCCGATCGACGCGGCGTCGATCGGCTTGTTTTTGCTGAGGGCGCATTGCTCAGACTGGAAGAGAGAAAGACAAGACAAGAGAGAGCAGGCTCAGAACAAACAAGAGAGCAAGATCAGAGCCAGTCGACAGGACGACAGGACCGTGGACAGTAGATATTTGACAGCGCTATGGATGCAACCGACAGAGTAGACGCAACAGAAAAGATGGATACGATAGAGACCACAGTGCCTGTGGAGGCAGAAGATGCAGTAGATGCAGTAGATGCAGTAGATGCAGTAGATGCAGTAGATGCGGTAGATGCAGTAGATGATTTGTTTGGAGATGATGATGATGAAGAGGAAGAAGAAAGGGTAAAACAGGGGGTACAGCGTGAGGAAGAATTACCTGTAGATGATGACAATGAGGATGATCTGGGATTAGGCGATTCAGATGACGAAGAAGTAGAGGCAGAAGAACCAGAAGAACCAGAAGCAGAAGAAGAGGAAGAAATTAAGGAGGCCGATATTACATTGGAAAGACACCCAAGATCTCATATACCTATGAATGAAAACGCATACAATTTCCCCTTGCCTAGATTTCTTTTTGTGGATCCAACACCGTTCACCCCTAATGTGTTTGAGCAAGAGATCAAGGATTTTATTAAAAGCAGTGCCAACTCTGATGAATCGCAACAATCGCTGAAAACTTCGATCCAGTTCAAGAAATTGCAATTGGCCAACACGATAAGATGGAGATATGCTAAATCTTCTAACAACGAACTTTTTAAACAATCCAATTCTAATATAGTCGAGTGGAGTGATGGTTCAATGTCTCTCAAATTGGGTAATGAATATTTCGACATCAAAACTAACAAGAATGATGATAATATATTGGCATTCAAAAATGGCCAGACTATAATGTCCTTGTTGAATTTGAATAAACAAATTCAAATTTTACCTCCAAGTATGAAATCTAAAGCACATCAATTTCTAGCAAGCACTTTGGCCAAGAACATGAAATTGAAAAAATCTAAAACGATCAATACGATTGTTACGAATGAAGATCCGGAGGCTAAAGCTAGAGAAGTTTCAAGAGTTCAAAAAGAAATTGAAAAAGCCAGACGGAAACAGATGGCAAAATTACAATTACAGGAAGAGCAATCCGGCCGTAGCAGTAGTAACAGATCTTCGACTTCTGCAATCTCATCATACAACAATATGGATATTGATGCCGATGAAGACGATGAAGACGAACAAGATTATGAAGATGAAGACGATGGTTTTATCAATGATGACGACGATGCTAATGTTAGTGAAATGGATGACGATGAATTGGATAAAGCTGCAGAAAGATTGAAACAGGTGAAGCGTGCTGGTGCTGCTAAATATAGGGAAAACGACCAACCGCAAAATCTCGATGAAAACGTCGATGAAGATGAAGATGAAGCGGTTGTTAGGAAGAAACGTAAGATTGTACTTGATGAAGACGACGAATAGTCTTTTCGATGCTTTGTTTCTTACTGATGTAGGTGGATGTATGTCGGGGCTGGCCGGCACATTTTCCACTTTACATTTTCCACTCTACCTGATTGATCTATACACCGTACCAGCTCTCTCACATATTTGTTGATGAGTCTATGTAATCATATGTATCTAATATATTTCTTATACACACAGTTCTATCATTACAGACCCACAAACGCCATCTATACTCAAACCTTTAAACAAACCTTTTACACACACCATTTACACACAACATCCACATAACATCCACATAACATCCACATAACATCCACATAACATCCACATAACATCCACATAACATCCACATAACATCCATATACACCGTCTATATACACCGTGCCTCAGCTGCCGTCTCTTAATTCTTCAAATACGAGCTGCCTGGCTCTTTTTCGTTTCTCACTACGTAACAGATTTATTTTTTAACATAGTGGCGATTTCATCACCATGTACGTTTTTAAAGACACATCTCTGCTGCAGAATACTCATTCTCTTTCTTGTGTTTTTGAGGTTCTCGTGTGCTTTCTCTTCGTTACATAGTATCTACCAAATAAAACAAAACTCAATGTCTTGGAACGCATATACAGACAACATCGTGGGCTCACAATTATTCGACAAAGCTGCCATCTATTCTGCAGATGGAGCAGGTGTTTGGGCAAACACAGGTAACTTATCGTTACAACCAGCAGAGATAGCAGCATTGGTTCAAGGGTTCTCGGATCCATCACAATTACAGATGTCAGGATTCCATATAGAAGGGGTCAAACAATTCTGTATTAAGGCGGACGACAGATCCATCTATGGTAAACATGAATTAGAAGGTGTGATGTGCGTCAAAACCAAACAGGCTATAATCATTGCACACTACCCAACCGGTGTTGCAGCAGGTAACGCAGCCAATGTTATTGAAAAAATGGGCGATTATCTCATCAGTGTAGGTTATTAAATATTGAACTCGGTTGATTAATATATGTATAGATCTATGTATAGATATATTATATAGATAAATTATATTGATATATTTTATTGATATATTTTATTTATTTTTTAATGTATATACATATATACTTTAATGAATTATTTCGTGTCTAAATAATTGTGTCCATTTTACTAAATATATCAATAACTGCAGCAACAATTTCTAAGTTCATTTCAAAACCAGAATGCTGGTCAATTTCCCTATCGATCTCACTGGCCAAATTTAACCCAAGTCCAGTCTTGGATGGTTTATTTGCAAAGGGAAAATCACTGAAATTCTCCAATAGCTCTTCACTTCTGACAAAGGCCTGATCTCTCGAATCGAAATTGATGTCCACTAACACATTCTCCAAAACATTGGCAGCAGAACATCCACACACCAAAATAACACTTCTTAGATATTTCCAGTCTAAGGTAGATGGGTAATATTTTTCATCACTTTCCAAGATGAAATTTCTGCCTGTTAATAGTCCAAGGATCTTACTATTGATCTTCTTCTTTGGAATCGGATCATTAATTGGATGTGTAGCCATATCAAAAAGTAAAAAGTTCTTGTGTTCCGTTTTTAAAATACCTTTATCGACCAACCCTTTAGCTAATCTTTCTCTGACTTGTTTTAGCTGATAGTTGATTTTCATTAGATTCCATGTCTCACCCGATAATAGATCCACCCAATTCAAAACACTCAAATTATCCTTATCATTTTTAATCAGTTTCAATGCTTCATCTAACAGGGTTTCTCCTGTTAAACTGGTATCGACTACTTCAATTAATCTATCTGGCAATTCGAATCTTTTCCTTGCAGGATCATTGATCATTCTAATCTTGTTTCTCAATGCCAATTCTATCAAAATCAATCCTCTCAATGCATACGAAATATTGTCATTCCAGAATGATAGATATCCTTCTTTGTCCTTCAACCCAACAAGTAATACTTCTTCAAGCAACGTTAACATAGGTTCTGTACTCTCAACTTTCTTTACCTCTTCACGAGAATCTATTTTCATCCCTTTCATTTCATTTTCCAGTTGCCCGTCTTCATCTTCATCCACAACTTTCTTTGCCCCTCTACGTCTTGCCAATCCTGACATTGTCAATTGTCTTCCGTCTGATAGTTAACGTTGGTGTGTGCTTTATATCTTTATAAAAGAAACAGCAATTCGTATTTTTCGTCGAGTGTTTCCACTGTGTTGAAAAGATTAAGGCTTAAAAATCAATACCTATTTTTCAGATTTTTATTATTTTATCTATAACGACTTTATAGATATTTTTTGGGAATTTTACCTCTTTTGGACTGGTTTTTCTTGGTAGACCAAATAGCAATGACAGAGAAACTACCTAGGGCAACATTGCAACAGAAGATCCAGGTATTGGATTACCTGGGGGGCCCTCCTTTAAGGTCACAGGGTGAAACCCTTTCTCATTTCAAAAATTTAAACCTATTTGCCATATCACAAGCAACTCTATCGACGTGGGTGAACAATCAAAGTAAAATAAGAGCAGAATACAGCAGCAATCCTAACTTGAAAACATATAGAAAGACCCCAGTTTTAAAATACCCCGATGTCACCCAAAAAGTAGAAGCTTATATTTCGAATTTGGTCAACCAAGGAACCACAATTACTGATAAGCTGATCAAAGAAACATATCTAGACTTTCTGACCCAGCAAGGATCAGATACTTCGAAATTCAAATTCTCTACTGGAATGTTGAAAAGTTTCAAAAAGAGGAACAACTTAGTTGCAGATTCTTCGTCAATGCTACCCAAACCATTATCTGATCCGCTAGATTTTAACTTTGATGAAATTTTCAACACCAATCAAATAGGTTTCAACACAAGATTGATTCACTCTGATGATCCTTTCTCAATTTTCCCGTTAAATGACGTAACTTTGAATGATAAATTACTACCTTTACCTACCGCATCTTCGGTCAATTCTCCCTCATTGAATTCGGAAATATTGAATAATGTACCCAGAATTCAACCACAGAAACGAAACCTACCCTACTATCCAACATATCAAAATCCACTAAATGATAACAATACCTACAAACGACAGACGGTTTCTAGATCGATAGGATTTAAAATATCTAACCCAAATAGTGAAAAAATTGAAAAGATTTTAGAAAATATAACGGACGGGCAGGTTACTCTTTATAATTCAGGCACATCTGCTATAATGGGTATACTAAGTTTTTTGAATCCATCTCATGTATATATAAATGATCAGGGTTATAAGGGAACCCATGAGGTTATCAAGTTTTTGAATAAATTGACAAGTGTACAGAAACATTCGTTATCTAAATTAAATTCTGGTACCATTTTGGAAAATTCAGTGCTCATCATCGAGTCCCCAATGAACCCTATAGGTTACGTTCATGATATATCTTATTACTCTAGGATATCTAAAACATGCCAATCATGCAAACTAATTGTAGATTCGACACTAGCTCCCCCACCATTGCAATTCCCGTTTACAAATGGTGCAGATTTTATTGTATACTCTGCAGTTAAATATTTAGCAGGTGTAAGTGATTTGAGTGCTGGATTCATCGTTTCACAAAGTCAACTAGATAAATCATTACTACATAAGGAAAGATCTGCGTTAGGTACATCCATTGCTAACTTTGATAGTTTTTTATTACTACGATCATTGAGAACATACAAAATGAGAATTCTTACACAATGTAATAATACAGAAAAAATTATAAAGTATCTACTAAAAAACTCTGGTAAATACAATTCAGTCTTATTGAACATTTACCATGCTTCCTTGCAAGACAATAAAGATATAGTCATGAGTCAATTAAATGGATATTTTAATCCCGTTTTTGCATTGGAATTGAAAAATAGTATATATCCAGATTTATTACTAGATAAATTTAACTTTTTATCAAATAATCCAAATTTAGAAGGTGGTGAAACTTTAGTTGAATTGATTCATGGTAATCCAAACTTTAATGAAGATGCATTGGAATATGATATCCAGGATTCCAATTATAAAAAAATGTTACGATTTAGCGTAGGCTGTGAAGATTTCCAGGATATTATTAGAGATATAGACCAAGCGTTATTAAGTTTAATTAATTAAGTCTATAAAAATCTGCCTAATCAACATCCATATGGGTTTTGTTTAATTTTTCCAAATTTTCTTCAATAAGAATTTCACGTTGTAATGGTGTAATCTTGTCCAGTAATTCGTCTTTCACAAATGTCAAGTAATATGGAGTTGCAGTATTACCATCTGCAAAATTATAAATTTCTTCAATTGGGACCTCACTCACTATTTCATCATTATATTTCCTGTAAATATTAGACTTTGGATCTCTAATATAAATGAAATAATGTCCGTATGATGCTTGACCTCGGTGAATAAAAATAGCAAAAATTGAATACCCAACTTTGTTGAATCCTTCAAATTGTTTTCCAATATTGTTTTGCAATTCAGTCAATTCATTATTTATACTAGCTACCTCTTTATCCAACCTTTCAATTTCTATGTCAATAATTTCCAATGTATTATTATCTACTGAAATGCCTAATTCTTTAACAGATGCCGAGTTAAGATAACTTCTTGCAGTTTTCATAACGTCAGTAATAGTCATACCTTGATCATTGGTTGATAATATTTCTTCCTTCTTTTTATTCAATTCTTCAACACGACGCCTCCAATGAAAAATCTCTTTTCTCTTTGTGATTATAGTTGTGTCGGATGTCTCTAAGTAACGATCCATGTATAGTTTTTCTTCAAATGGAATTGGATCGTTTGATTTCACAGGTATTAATTTTACTCTATCAAACTGAACTCTTTGAATTTGAATCTGTAAAATATTTGGAAGTTCCATAATAGTTAAGGATCTTTTAACTTCACCATCCTCAAGCTCAATTAAATCTTCAGTAAAAAAAGTATCCAAGGCATCATAAATATCTTTTGGGTGGTCACCAATATTAACAATCAAATTTAAAAAACTTTCAACCTTAGTTCGAACATTAAAATTTGGAATTTCTTCTTTAGTAGTTTTATCAACGGGGACTAAAGTTTGTTTTGTCTTACCATAAAATAATTTCTTAATAATATCCAACTGTTCATTAGTTTCGTCAAGCTGATCTGGTTTCATTGCACTTTCTATTTGTGTTAAAACATTGGAAATACATTCGGTCACATCTTGCTGACTTCCAATTTCAAATGCACATTCAAATTGATCTGCACTAATTTTACAAACAGCTGCTGTATTTCTCTTTTCAACAACTTTAGCTTCAGCAACTTTCTCCTTCACAATCTCTTTCACAGTGTTTTTTCCATTATCAGTTGAATTTGTGTCAATATTAATAACTTCGTTATTAGTATTAATAATGTTGTCGTCATCAGATGTTAAATCAATAACTAAGTTTCCATCATCATCAATAACAACAGGATCATCAGTTTCATCATTTATTTCAATAAAATTATTTTGTGGTTCTTGTTCAAATTCAACTTCAAAACTGATAGGACTAAACGCTAAGTATGCCAATTCTCTTGATGGAGTGACATATCTATCATTTTCATGGATAAGTTGATAATACAAATCCCTTAATTGATACATAAATTGATATGATCTTTCTGTTTCTTTTAAACCAACAGTTCTTCCACCTATTCTTCTAACTGAATAATTTTGATTTTTTTCAAAGTCTTCAGCATTAAAAACATCATTAAAATTCAAAATATAATCTCTCAATGGTTCAATTACAAAATAGTATTGCAATAATGAATTTAAATAACATGTATTACCTATATTATTCAAACCCACAGGAGACTGATCAATCGATAGAAATTCTGAGTTGACCATGCCACTGCTTAAAAATCCTTCTATAACCTTAGAGCGTCTGAAATCACAAATAATCTTAAGAGATTTCCATAAAACTCTGAAATCAATACCCGTGTCTATGTTTAGTCTTTCTTGGAAAATTCTCACAATCATTAAATCATCAGCCGTTTCACTACACCCAATATAATTGTACGCATTGGAAACTGGCATTGCAGGAAGAGAAAATTGCGGAAGATTCTGCTCAACATAATTCATTAACACAACACTTTTTCTAGCTAAAACTATTGTAAAAAAGGCTCTTGCAACATTAATATCAAAATGTGTACCATTTTCGGAAACTTTAAAATCATAATACATAATCATTGTTGAATCATCAACTGCTGGGCTAATTTCTAATAAATTATATGCATCGTCAAAATCAAAATATGGTTCCGTATTCAAATATTCTTTTAATAAATTGCTTGATCTAAACTTTGCAATTTTTTCAAGGTTTTCCCTGAAGGTAGTTTTCTCATATTTTCCATTCGCAATAATAATCTGATTTTTATATGATATTAGCAGCTGCTCATCTGAAACTTGATTCATCATTTCACAAGTAACAATATCAGTAAATCCTAATTTACTAAATGCACCTTTAAGTTCTATAAATCCTATGTATCCATTACCTTTTAAAAGTGTAACATAATAAGGTAATTCATCCGAATTTCTTGAGGTTGCACAATAAAATAAAGCATCAAAATATAATGGGGTGTTAATTGGATCAAAAACACAGAAAAGCTCATAAAAATGAAGTATCAATTGATCAGTATAATATGGGCATATCGATAATAAAATTAAAGATTCGGAGTAATATTGGTCATTCCATTCATTCCAGGTATATAACTGTGTATCAACATCAAATTCTTTAATTATTTGAAAAACATCACGCAAAGAGTTAGAAAATAAAGCAGTTAAATCGTTATTTCTTGGTGAGGTAATTGCAATAAAATAATAAACTTCAGTGATTGCCCTTTTAAAATAATCTTCACAGACAAATTTGTAATCACCAAGAGATCCAAATGAAACAGGGACCAATTGAGTATTGGTATTTTTTTCTAAAAAACTGAAAAAAAATTTATTTAATAATAGGTCAATATCAAGCATCACCTGCAGTTGTGTTTTCTGAAAATCAATTGATTTAATATCAACATCATCCTTATGTTTTAACGCACCAGACAACGCGGATTTTAACTTAAGGAAACATTCATAAGGAGTTAAATTAATCTTTTCAAATGTTGAAATTTCTTGTGAATTAAATGCAGCAATTCTTGTTTGAATTTCAGTAGTACTAAAAAGTTCTAACTCCTTTTGATCTAAAATAGGAGAAGAAACCTCAATTCTAATTATTGTACCAGTTTCTTTTGAGATAAAAGTTGCAGTGTCAATAATTTGAGGTAACGATTTTAATAAAATGTCAACACTTTCCGCAGAAATTGAGTCTGCTTCATTTAATATGCACTTATTATCAACTGATAACATATCTTCTTCAAAAAGTTGATCATCGGAAAACCCGTAAAATGTGTTTTTTACTTTAACTCTATCATTGGAATATTTGATCTTCAAAGAATAATGGAATATTTTTTCATTAAAGAAATCTGATGATGTAGATTCAATAGGAATCAGTAAACCTGTAAAACTTGCCAAAGTTTTGTTATTTTCAAGTTCAGTTGTTCGATATGAGCTGAAGGATTCATCATTTGTATTCCAAAAGACAGATTGATACTTGTATGAACCATTAGATGCTAGACGTGAAAGTACCTTTGAGTATGCATTTGTAGGTGATAATAAAATACCATCTTGATTTTTTAATAAAAACAAAGGATCCGATCTCAAATCATCCAAAATTCTTTCCGATGATTTAATACAGAATGCACTATCAAAATCATAAACTTTAGGAGTAGCTAGCGGCGTCGGAGATTTTGTCGTAGGTGTTGATCCTGTTGCTAAACTTGCATATGGATGTCTAGAATTAAAAGACAAATTATGGTTTTCATTATCAATACTCGTAATATCATCTTCTTTTGGTAAAGATGGCTGATTGGTATCATAAACATCACTCCCTGCGCCATCAATCTGGATTCCATTTTGTTCTGTCACAAGTGATGCATCGATCGAAACATTTTGTAGATCTCCATCTTTTTTATATATCTGATCATCGCCCTGCATCCTTCTGTATTTTATGAGCTACCTGAGCTATCTCACTGATCAATTGTTTCAATAATGCTCCTAAAACAAAGAAGAATAAAAGTAAAGAGACAAATTAGGATTGATTGCCTTCATATGACGCATCAAAAAAATCTCATTTCTTTAACTGGCGATCAAATTTGTAGCAGACTTTCTATTAAGTTGAGATTGGGTCTGATATTAGGTCTGATATTACTGAATAGTAGAGTTATAAAGAGGAAATGGGTTCATGGTTTGGTAGTGGTACCGCTCCCACAAACGAGAACTCAGATATGGTTGTTGAAGCCGTTATTGAAAGCCCATCAACTAAGGATATTTCACTATTAAATTATAATGCACCACATGAAAAATTAGAACCAGGATCAAAAGAGTTTAACTTCAAGGATATAATAGAATCCAATCCATACTTTGCAGCAGGTGGTGGGTTGATGGTTTTAGGTGCCGGATTATCGATTGCAAGAAAAGGTCTTTTGCAGTTTTCAAACCTTATGTATCGTAGATTAATTGTTGATTTAGAAATTAGAAACAGTGATAAATCCTATGATTGGTTTTTAAATTGGATGTCTAACTGTGATACAAGAATTTCAAGACAGTTGAGTGTTAGAACCAATTATATACAGCATCAAAATGGATCGGTATCGACGGGATTTTCATTTGTTCCAGGTCCAGGTAATCACTGGTTCAAATATAAAAATGCATGGTTTTTTGTTAGTCGGGAAAGATCCGAAAGGATCCATAATTCGGGTCAACCGATGGAAACTGTTACTCTTAAAACATTATACAAAGATAGATTTCTACTTGCTTCGATTTTGGATGAGGCAAGACAGATGGCTATGAAGCTAAATGAAGGTAAAACTGTTTTATTTAAATCATGGGGCCAAGACTGGAGAATTTTTGGTAAACCTAGAAAGAAAAGGGTGATTGATTCTGTTATTTTGGATAAAGGTATAAAGGAGAATTTAATTACAGACATGAAAGAGTTTTTAACTTCTGGGAAGTGGTATCATGATAGAGGTATTCCGTACCGTCGTGGCTATTTGCTTTATGGCCCGCCGGGTAGTGGTAAAACTAGTTTCATTCAAGCACTTGCAGGAGAATTTGATTATAATATTGCTATCATGAATATTGGTGAACCAAATTTAACTGATGATAGACTGGCCTATTTAATGAATAATATTCCCGAACACACAATTTTGTTGTTGGAAGATATAGATGCTGCGTTTAACCAGCGTACACAGAGTAACGAAAAGGGATACACATCTGGGGTTACATTTAGTGGTTTACTTAACGCATTGGATGGGGTTGCATCTGCTGAAGAGGTCATCACGTTCATGACTACTAACCACCCCGAAAAACTGGATCCTGCACTTTTGAGACCTGGAAGAATCGACATGAAAGTACTAATTGATAACGCTTCTGAGTATCAAGTAGAAAAAATGTTTATGAGGTTTTATGGTGATGATGACAAACTGGCAACCTTCATGCAAAAGTTTAAACAATTGCAATTACCATATGTCAGCACGGCGCAATTGCAAGGATTGTTCGTCCAATTCAAGGAGAGTCCTGATCTTGCCATTCAGAACATCCAAATCTTGAAGATGCCTCATATGAATAATTTTTTCTACGAATGATATTCTCTATTGTTTGTCAACTGCCTCTATACAATGATTTGAGCTTGTAAATAGTGTATATTATAGTACAATTTGATTTCAAAACACCTAGTTGGGTCTTCATCTAGCTGGGTCTTCATCTAGCTGAGTCTTCCTTCTTTTACAAACGTTTCAAGTAAAACATCTCCCGACTCTTTCCAATGTTGCGGCATCACCTCTGATGCTCCTTCGACTGCTGCAATCTTCTCAGCTCTCGCTGCTAATGTCTTGATGAATTTAATATAATTCAAATAAAACAACACGTCAATATTCTTCTGTCCTAATTTATAACATGTCCCCTTTCCTTCATTCAACTTCTTCAATCGGTTTTTCAAAACCAGTCTATGACGCTGTATTAACTCAGTATGTGTTGATGCCATATCACGTGTGTATATACACTTCAAGCTGCTTTCTAATCCATAGCAAAAGATATTCACTATATATAAATATATATATAAATATATATTTGGCAAACACCAAGTGCAAAAAAATACATGCGGAAGCTTACGTAAGCGGGCATTGCCCAAATAGGAAGGCAGTCTGTCTATGCATAGACAAAAGAGAGCTGCTGCAGTTGATTGAGAAGGATAGCAGAAACAGCAGTGGTAGCGTCGTCCATTGGTGGAGATAGGGGAAGTGTGTTTGAATAGCATTCGTAAAGAGTGGCAAGCTGCAGTGGTGATGTAGTTTTCAACACAGAAAGGGATCTTTCGTTGTCTACAAGAAGAGCCCGGATGCCGTTTATGATTGATTTGAATAGCAGAGATGGAAATTCCATGTCAGATGACGTCTGAATGGCTTGCAAGCTTCCCTGTAGTAACAATATCATCTCAGAAGACATTTCAACCAACGAAATACAGTTGGGAATTGCACAGGTGTATATCATGGACAAAATGTCGAGATATTGGGCATTCAAATATTCCGACATGCTCCCTATTTGAAAACCTCTGCCATACGTATAGCTGTTAACCTCCTGCCACACGGCAATCATGGTAAAAAACAGCTTGGGCAGCTTTTTGTTGATGAAAGTGGTCTGGACGGTTTTGCCCTGGGTCAAGCCATTGGCGTTCTCCTTATCAATTTCCAGCTTTCTAGATTTGTAGATTACTGTACCATCATTGATACCTATCGACTCTAGCGATTTGACCAGCTTGTGCTCCCTTTCTTCTTGATCAATATCTACAATCTTTTGAGTGGATTTGTTCGAATCCAATCTGGTGAACTCATCGTGACCTAACCCTGGTAACTGTTTGGGCTTGACTTTATCCAAACCCACTTTTCCCCAAATAAATGCATCATTTTTACCACATAGTTCTCTGCAGCTCAAACCAATGCATGTTAAAATCTGAATTCTCGTGGTGATATTCCAATCCTGCGTTAAAAACCCATCAATAAGGTACTTGAATACAAGATCAGGTTCACCTGTACAAATTGCAATCAAAAATGACATCACCCAGGAATCAAAGGCAGTTTTAAGTTGGTCCTCGTCAAATTCAGCATCTTGTTTAAGTGGAAATCCAACATTATCTAAATCCAATGCAGCATCAACCAACTTAATGGCAAAATATTTCATTTCTGGTGTATTTTTCTTTATACGAATCATTTCAATACCTATACTGAATGCTATGCCACGTTTTTCGTACGTCGTAGTATCTTTCTGTGGATCTGTGGTCAAATAGTGTAATAAATCTTTTAAAAATACAGGTTTTGCAACTGTGGGTTTTCTACCAACCGAAGGATCATCAAGGTCTGAATCTTCGTTATCTGAATCATAATTCAATTCTACCATGATTGGATTGATTTCAATTTTTTTCTTTTCAATGTTTGCATTACTCTCTATATTCATGGGGGTATCATGTTTAAAATTTTTCAATTCCTTAATTCTTTCAATAATCACATCAATTGGCTGCGCCTCCTGGTATGATTCCAACTCAGTTTTTAATTTAAGCAATGGAGCTAGAAATTCATCCCTCTTTAAAGAATAACCTGCAATATCAAACATGAATTTAGTATTGATCCTATAGTAAATATAATCTGCAATAAACATCCCCATTTCACGAACCGTTGGGGATTTGGATTCTAGTCGACAGGAAACGATATCCAGAAATATCACATTTGAAGCAATTTCATTCAAATGGGAATCTGATGTCAACATTAAAAGAATCATTATAAATTGGGTAAACTGAAATTGGATGTGAACAGATGTATTGGTAATGTAGTTTTTATTACCAAACTTCTTTAAAAACTCATACATGGTTTCTATGGGTGCACCACCAATGCATTTCAGCCATAAAAAAGAAACAGTAGAATTCGAATTAGATTGGCTATGTTCTAAAATGGATTTTTTCAAATTGGAAATATCAATATGATGAAATACGTCATTCACCAATGCAAAATAATATAGCTTTTCTGTTGATGTTCGTTCCTGTGTTAATTTTCGATTCATGAAAGTTAATATATGACATACAAAACTCCTCTGTACTTCCATCAATTGTAACTTATTCTTTAACTTTAACTTGTCATTTGTTGCAAAAACTTCAAATGTATCTACCCAATTGTCTAAAATAATCTCAAAAACAGATACTGGCTCTTTACCTAGAAAGAATGCAACTAGACTACGAGAACACTGAAGTAATTCAAATTTTAAATCATTATCATAGCTTCTAATTAGATTTGCGGTTATTTCTTTTGTATAGTTTTCTGTAATATTTTTGATACGTGATCTTTCCAGCGGTAATTGAAAATTACTTGGTACTGGATTATCCAATAACCATACCGATATTAGTCCAAGACAATCTAATATTTTAATTGACAAAAGAGATTTCCATCCTGCCATATCTGAATTTTTGTATCCTAAAAATTTCTCTGTTAGAAGTTTAGAATTTTTTAGAACGTTCGTAAAAACGTCTATATAAATACATGTATTCTGAAAAGAGTTGACATTTGATGATTCTTTTATATGCCTTATCACTTGATTGAGTCCTACTTTACAAGTCAACAATTCAAATATCACGCTTTTTGTTTGTGAATCCAATAACAGATATGTTTCAGGAATGATTTTTTCAAGTAAAACAGATGATAATAAAAGTGAATCTGAATCTGAAAAGGAAACTTGAGAATGCAAAGTATTAAGACAAGTCTGCAATTCTACTGTGGACAAGCTATTCTTATTCAATTTTTTAATTTGTTCTTGAAACGACATGTCTCTTGTTTTTCTTCAATATCAAATCTTCAGATAGCCTTCTGCGTTTGATAATAATCCTTTCTATAAAATGAAAAAACTGTCTGATTGGCACAGTACAAAGTGAAAAATCATGTTGAACGCGATAACATGGCAATTTCAATACGATTTATGTATCAAGTATATAAAAGAAGAAAGTATCAACAGGGGATTGTTATTGGTTCACAACAAAGCTAAGGCAAATGGGACTAGGTAACGTCACACTTGTTCCTTTTGACCACACATACATTCTTTATTCGCCGGAAAATGTACTGTCTTTACCACTAGCGGCAAGTTCATTGCTGCCGATTTTGATTTTAGTGTTTTTATTTTCATGGCATTTGGTAACTAGAGAGCTGGAGCCTTGCATATTTGCAGCTGGTCATGTTGTTAACGATATCATCAGTGGAATCTTCAAAAATATAGTTAAATATCCACGTCCTTTGCGTGGACAAATTTTCAAACAAGATGGAGGTTTGGTTTGGGGTATGCCAAGTTCACATTCTCAGTTTATGTCTTTTTGGTTTACGTATACGTATTTGATGTATATTAAAAATTATCCAGCTGGAAACCTAAGTTCGGTCAACAAACTTGTTTTTTCCATTTGTGGGCTTGCACTGGTCACAGTTGTGGTTGCAAGTCGAATCATTTTTGAATATCACAACTGGTATCAGATAATCATCGGACTGCTATTGGGATCCACGCTAGCTTCGGCATATTATCTTTTTGTTAGTGTTTTGCGAGAGTATGGAGTGACGGATAAGCTTCTTCAATTAAGAATATTCAAATGGTGGAATATGAAAGATAGTTTCGGCAGAGGCAGATTCCTGTCACTACAACAAGAAAGAGAAAAATGGGAAAAAGACATTGCACTTTGAATTTGGCTTTTTTTTTGAACACAAGTTTAAACATGTATATATATATATAATAAACAATACCTAAATAGATTGGATAAATTTAACAACAGTATCAATGGCGTCTTGCTGTGCGCCCGGTTCAGAACCTTGACCTAAATTGTGGGTAGCACCCTTGAGGATTTTGCTATATGGAGACCATTTAGATCCTGCGGATTTGGCCCATTTAGAAACCAATTCTTCTTTATCCATTGATTTAGGAACATATTCGTCGATCTCTCCATACAAAACCAAGTAAGGCTTATCGAATTTACCAAAAGTGGAATCGAAATCTTCCTTGTCAAGATCAGGGGAGAAAAAGTCGTCGTCACCTCTAACATCAGCTAGTGATTTCCATCTATATGCACTTATTGGAACGTTAAAGAAATGTTTTCTATATTTGGATGGCATGATATCATTTTGTTTGAAGTTGGCAATCAAATCGTTGGCAACTTGTAACGATTCTTGTAATTCTTCCTTGCTCATCGATTCATAAAATGCAAATCTGTCCGAAACCGGTGCTTGCAAAACTCCAAAGTCGATTTCCGAAAACTTCTTTTCATCATCTCTTGGTTGTCTGGTGAAATAGTGGGTGGTATTTTGGCAACCTGTGGAATGGCCCATCAGTCCAATAACTTCACGTGCACCTCCCTTTTCTGATTTGAGGTAATTCACCAATTGGGCAATTTCGTTCGAATCTCTACTTAAAGATCCTGTACCCCAACCAATATGAGACGATGAGATTTGAATTTGGACCAAAGAATAGTTAATTTTCGATAATGCAACCGCCAATGGTTGTAAATATGGAACCGTCAAAAGCCCGTCCATCAATCCACCAACAAAAATCAAAACATTTTTGTGACCTACAGGATTGAACTCAAATGCAATATGTCTGTGAGCATATTCGTGGATAACACCTGCAACTGGAAAACTCATATTTGGTTCAATGCTAACTGTATAATATATGACCTTCACTCAACAAGTAAATGACTGATGAATCACCTGTTATTCTCTTTTTTCCACAAAGAGATACCGCTGTGGCTGCTGTATGTCCAAAAGTAAAACCGTTATTTTATATTTTCTCCTAAGCGAAACTTCTTGAAAAAATAGATAAAGGGTCCGATTAAAGTAAAGAGATAGGTAGATAGGATTGCAAGCGCAGCTTGCCGTATTGGATATGTAGTTGGGTCATGGTTGATACCTTTTTGTTAATCATGTGGTGTTTATTGCAAGTTCCTTATTGTATTGGAGATGTGGCAGTCCTAATAATTTCCATATTGTCAAAATAGAAAAATTTCCAAAAAGTAACTACAGCAGATCCGTGGCTGAGCCAGGTTAACAAAACCTTTAAGGACTTGCAACTGTGTTTATTTATCCAGCTATAAGTCATAATGGCAGGTGTTTTTAAAACAAGGGATTTTTTCTGGGAAAAAAAAGCCGGTTCTTCTCTTAAAAATCCTTTTTTGTGGCTCTGATCTTTATCAGAGAAGTGATTATGTGCAAGCTCAAACACACATTGTATGAAAGATAAGCAGTTTATTGGCTCTTAATAAAATTTCGAGATGCTAGAATAGATGAAAATTGTGAATAGAAAGTTTAATAGGCTGGTTTTCTGTACTGATATCAATTGTAGCAGGTGGCATAAAAATGAGCATTTGAGGTTTTATTGGTTACAAGTTTACAGGCACATTTTTTGTTAATTGTTGAATAAGAATAATATAATTTGCTTGGGTGGTGTATATGATTGATACATCAAGCAAAACTTGGTTTGAGGGTCGGATGTTTCTTACGGCAGTTAAAAATAAGAGCTCTGTGTTATTATGAATCCAAAAAACTTCCAATAGAAAACAGAACAGGCATAATTCTTCAAAAAAAAAAATTTTACATTGAGATCACTCAAAACTCAGTTTAAGTGTCTTTAACCCATGAGTGAACATTTTCAACCAAAGGCTTCTCTTTTAAGAGGAAAAGAAAAACAGAGCTAAACCTTTAAAACTTGGCTTTGGAAAATCACCTCTTCCCGAAACGGAAGCTTTTGCGATAGAAAATTCTCGATTTTTTTGTGGTTTTTTTAACATGATTGTGGTTCTTTTTAAGAGAGAAGAAGACCTGTCCTGGTTGGAAAAGCAAATGAATATAGCAAATGAATGGATCTTCGTCTAACAACATTTTGGGAGACACATCGAACAACGGGATGGCGTCATCTTCTTTTTCATCACATAAACGACCTATAAATGATGCATTTGATACACCCCACCATGCGAAACGCCGATTAATAGACAATCTTACAGGTCTTTCGATTGGAAAGGGGGGCATCAATTCGATTTTTTCAAATGGAAAAAAAACATCAACCAGTTCGGTGTTTGGGACATATACAAAGGAACAACTAAATCAACCATTAACCGACCCAAATAAAGTCTACATTAAAAATATTGATCAGTTTTTAAGAGAAAATCCTGATCAGTTGGATATCATAGGGAAAAAATTACAATTAGACGATTTGAGAAAAACTGGTTTGGATAAACTTGTTGTATCGTGTGGGCTGGATATACATAAAGCCTGGGAAAACATTGCAGCACAGTACAAATCTAACGATAATAAAAGCCAGAATGAGAATGAGAATGAGAATATTGATGGTCAAATCTATAAACTAATTTGGGAAGATTATCTTTCGAAATATTTTTCATTAATCCAATATTATGACCCGCTGAAGATTGTGTGGAAGAGATATTCCGATTGGTTAGACAAAAAAAATCATACTACTTTTACAAGTCCCAATATAACTGAATTGGACCAAGATAACGATGAAGAAATGCTGGATGACAATCATATTGATTATGGTAATCAAGCTATATATGAAAATTCAGCTGAAGGCATTGATGATTTTGTATTGTCTGATAATGAAAATGAATTGCGAGAACTTGCTTCAAGAGAGCAACGTTTACGTGATGGCATGAGCAGTTACGGTTCTTATTATCATTATGATGACGACAGTGTGTGGAATACAGGTAATTCGTTTACTGTAATACCCAATAACATTTCATACAGTAATATACAACCAATAGTAGAAGACATTGATGATGACATCATGATGGAAGATTAAATGGTTTATTTTGATTTGAAAACCAAAAAAGGAACCATTTTAGACGGCCCAATGGTTCAGGGTTGTGACCATATCTTTTTTTTGTCATCTGTATCCACATATACCATACAGCAGTATCTTTTTTTAAACACGTTTTCTAAAGTTGTATGTATTCTTTCTTTCTTAGACAGATTTTTAACACAGTTCGCTTTTTAACATGTTTTCAAAACCTTTTGTAGTTTACGATTTCTGCTTTATACCTTTTTTCTAGTATAATCAAAAAGTACAATGAGCTCCGATATCGCATATATCCACCCAACACTACTTCTATCGGTGTTTGATCATTGGAAGCGCTTGTCGCAACCTTCAACTAACAAATGTATAGTAGGTTTTATACTCGGAAAAAAAGTAGGTAAAACTGTATCATTATTAAACGCATTTGAAATACCACCTTCGGAATTAAACGATAAGGGACAAATTCAAAACCATTTGAATTTATTAAGTGAAATATATGGGAATGGGTACCTTCAACTTGTTGGTTTTTATACCATGGGTGAAATTAAATATGAAATATTCACAAATCTGATAACGAATTTACGCCAGCTTACAGTGGATGATAAGTCTGTATTGAACCACGTGTATTTTGAAAACCTTGCATTGATAAGATTATCAGGTAATGTTGAGCCAGAAACTGATTTGAAAGATATGATAAATGTGATAAATGTTGATGATCATTCAATCATACCATTTGAGATCAAATTGATCTTGGCTGAACAACTAACGATAGAGACATTCAATAATGCACCTAAAGTTTTAACAGAAACGGTTGTTTCTGAGAGTTTGATAAGTAACGACATATTTGCATCACTGGATGATTTATCTATAAAATTACAAAAAGCGTTAAAATTCGTAAAGATGGTTAAAAATGGGGAAATAGACCTGGAGCAAAATAAAGATGCAATGGATGCGATGGAGGCTTTATCATATTTGGCATATAAAGCCACTGAACTCAAGTCATTGATGCAAGAAAAGAAAAAGTCTTCCAATCAGGAGCAACTCGACAATCTAATTGCATTATCTTCATCATATTTATCCATAGTTCGTGAAAACATGTAACGATATTACCTATGATGCTACTAGTGCACCAATTAAACACCACATCATAGTGAATGTTGCTATCTGTCTACCAACATCCCCTAAATATACTTCTTTAAAAGGGTTCACATAAAAATCGCAGAGTTGATAACCCTTTTTTGGATTTTTGAATGTAATCACTGCATAATGAAACAATGCAGTTGACAAAATAGAAGTGATTATAAACATGAGGAGACCACTGGCTGCCTGTAATTGCAATATTCCACATGCTGAACCTAGCGTTAAACATGAAATATCCTTATAATATTGTAAAATAGTATTATTGTAATTTTGAAAAGGAGGGAATAATGATCTTTGCTGTTCTTGGCTTTTAGCATTCATCTTATGTTATCCACACAAGTCAAACTTGATGCTATATATCTTGAAAGTTTACAAACACCAATAAGGAATTTGATAAAGTGGTGTTTTGCATTTTTGCGAGTGGCGAAATTTAACATTTCATTTATTTCTATCCAATATATATATATATATATATAATTATTTGCAAACTTAATATCTTTTAGTCTATTGGTCTAAATAATAAGATATCTATTGGATTTTTAAGATGAATAGAGTGGGTCCAAATGTCAGAGTGAAGAATGAAGAGGTAGAAATGGACGTTGAATATGACACCTTCCCATTGATTGCTTGCTCGGATAAAGAACTTGAAGATACAAGGTATCATATTCTTAAATTCCACAGCAATAAAACGATAGATCCTGTACATGATTTTGAGCCACCAACAAGACTACATAGAAAAGATCCTAAAAATTTACAATTTCAAATGTCATTGAAAGAATTGGAACAAAAAAAAATAGATGATGCAGAAAAAGAGAAGAAACAAGCACAAAAAAGACAAGAATTTGTTCATAGAACGGGTATTTCAGGATTAACAGATGATCAAGTTGATGAAGAAATTGAGGCAGAAGGATTAGAAGGTGAAGAAAGAAAGTTATTTGATGAAAGAAGACAAAGAGAAAAGGAAAAAAAGGAAAGAGAAGAAGAAAGAGAAAGACAAATGCAACTAGTTGCACCTGACGGTGGTGCAAGAAAACCAAAGAAAAACATTTTCAAAAAAAGAACACAACAAGTCAAAGTTTATAATGAAAAGAAAAGAAAACTTAGATATGAAGAATTTTACCCATGGGTTTTAGAAGATTATGATGCAAAACAAGCATGGGTTAGTAATTATGAGGCTGGATTACATGATAATTATTGCATGTTAATTATGGATCCAATTACTAAAGCCTACAAACTTGCTCCTGTTGAAAAATTTTATAAATTTACATCAAGAAATAAATATGCAACTTTAACATTAGAAGAAGCAGAAGCTAAAATGAAATTAGGAAATTCAGGTCAAAGATGGTTGATGAGAAAAATGATGGATGAAGTTGCTACAGGTAAAAGAGTAGATTTAAGATATAGAAAAGTAGCTGCTGTCAAAAATGAAATTGATGATGATGATGATGAGAAAAGATCTGATGAAGACGAAGATTTAGATTTTGATGATGAATTTCAAGATGATGAAGAAGCTCCAATTATGGAAGGTCCAGATGAAGAAAAGAAATTAATTGAATCGAAAATGAAGAAGGAAATGTTAAGTGCAAATAATTTAGTTGAAAAAGTTCCTGATGATGAAGAAGATGATGATTTTGATGATTTATTTGATGTGAAAAAAGAAGATAAAGAGAGTAAAAAGTTAAGGAAGGCATTAAGTAAAAATGCAATGAATGAAGTTTATGCTAGTGATGACGATGAAGAAGAAAATCCATATTTATCAAATAGTGATATTGAAAGTGAGGAAGAAGAGGACAAAAAGGCGGAAATTAAAGTTAAAAAAGAAGACGATGAAGATAATGAAATTAAAGTTAAGGAAGAACCATCAGATGAATTATCAAGTTCGAAGAAGAAGAAATCCAAGACCAAACAAATATCAGTTGAGAGTTACTCTAGTGGTTTCCTTAAAATTAATGCAACAAAACAGATCCTTTCACAATTTCCAAAAGGTGAATGGAATCCACGAACTGCCATTCGTAGAGATATCAGTGAAACTAATGTGGAAAATGCATCCGTTGATGAACCAAATGAAGCAAAAGCTGGAGTTGATGACTCTTCGGTTCTTAAACGT
Organism: Pichia awuae; assembly: GCA_030563725.1. NCBI lineage: Eukaryota > Fungi > Ascomycota > Pichiomycetes > Pichiales > Pichiaceae > Pichia > Pichia awuae. The sequence continues at coordinate 96,275 of JAJMJV010000013.1, forward strand.
GCAGATATCGATGCATTGTTGATAAATGGACCAATTGAACTGTCGTTATTGGTTAAATCATTAAAAGGTAAAATGCAACGTGATCCAAATTCCAAAAATACTATCAAACAATTGTTAAAAGATCATTACATTGTGAAAAACAAACAAGTTTTTCATAAAGAAGCCTAGGCTAACCCCCTTAAAACCTCTATATATGTGGAACCCTTATATATACTTTATAATGATATATGTGTATTAGCTAATTTACTTTTGAATTTCTGCCAAGACAAAATGACGTTTTGCAAGTTTCGTGAACATGAAAAAGTGAAAAAGTGAAAAAGTGAAAAATTTCATGGATAAAGAAAATTTTCAAATAATCTTTTGTTTGGTAAATATTTTCCATTTAGCAAGTGATACAATATGCCAAGTGAACTTGAAGAACTTGTTGGATTTTTACACGATCCAAGATTAGATGTTAGAGAAATTGCTCTTGAAAATTTAGTCCAGTTTTCACCAGGTGGAGCAAATAATCAACAAGAAATTTTCAAATATGATAATTGTAGAGCTATCCCTGATTTGATTGCACTTGTTAATGAAAAAAAAGGTAAAACTGTCAATGAAGCACTTACTTGTTTAGTTAATTTATGTGATAATGAAGAGTTACGTCTGTTAATTTCAAAAGATACAGAATTGATCAAATTACTAATTGAAAAATTACCAAATAAAGATAATCTTAATGCAGATTTGATGTGTATTTTATTAGCCAATTTAGCAAAAACTGACAATATTTTAAAGATTTTTGGAATGAACATTAAAATAGAAGACGGACAAAAAGAGATTTTTAAAAGTACAAAAGCAATGGATTGCTTAATGGATATGTTTGTTAAAGGATCAGAAAGACAAATTAATAAATACGCCGTTTATGACTATCTATCATATTTTTTTGCAGATTTATCAAGATTCAAAGAGGGTCGTGAATATTTCGTTACTGTGCAAGAATATGACGGTGTTATTCCATTAACTAAATTATTGGTTTTCACTGAAAAGTGGGATGCAAAAGTTAGAAGAGAAGGTGTTGCATCAACCATCAAGAATTCTTTATTTGACATTCAAAAGCATATGACTTTTCTTGAAGAACCAATCAATTTGTTATCCTATATTTTAGGCCCAATTGCTTTACCAGGAAATAAGGGTTTAGATGACGAAGAAATTTTAGACTTACCTGAAGAACTTCAATTTTTAGATGAAGACAGAAAGGTTGAACCATTGAAAGCAATTGTAGTTGTTCATTTAGAAAGTTTATTGTTACTCTGTGCAACCAGAAAGAGTAGAGAATTTTTAAGAAGTAAAAGTGCATATGCAATCGTCAGGGAATTACATAAAGAATCCAAAGATGAAGAAGTTACTGAAGTTTGTGATCGTGTTGTTCAAATGTTAATGAGAGATGAAGGTGAAGAAAAGCCTGAAGAAGAAGAAATCAGTGAGATCAAAGATATGTTAGAAAAAATTGAAGAACTTGGTGATGATGAAGATGTCCAAATGAAAGAAAGTGATGATGAAAGTGACGATGAAGGTGGATTGGTTGTTGTTTGTTAATTTTATATCTGGTTTGTATCTTCTATTATGTGCTTTGTAAATAAAAAATAGATTCATTTGATTTTGTCGAATCTTTGATTCTCCAACTTATTCCCCCAATTTTGAACAGATGCAAGATATTATCATATGATAGAATGTATTATCACATAAAATAATATAATATAATATAATATAATGTACTTTATATTGACTATATAAAAAAGTTAAACATAATATGAATAAATAAGGTTGTTTGGTTGCTATATACAATAAATTGTATGAATTAACTGTTGATTTGTTGAGTTCGTATAAAGGTCTAGCGGAAAATTGGATCTGAAAAAAAACATGGATTTATAAACAATATAATAATTGAATCATATAATTTATTCGTCATCTTCTGCTTCTTCAAAGCCAGCTAAAACCTTTGGCTTTAAGTCTGCCCAAAGCATACCCTTGTTTCTAGCTTCGTACCATGAGGTGACACCTTCATCCAGACCAATTTGGAATAAGAAGGCAGTTGCAAAAATAGATGCAACAAATGTAGAGTTTCTCTTAAAGATTAAGTTGTAGATTGAGGAGTACATTGTGCTTGTGCTTGGTGTCTGGTTCCGAGAACAACCTGTAACACTTGTAATTATCTTTCATTTCTAACAAAATCATGTCGAAAAATCTCGTTCCCTCTCGCGCAGGTTTTGCAAATTGCCAGATTTTGATTGGCTGTGTGGGTGTGTGCGACAAGAGTTCTTGTCGTGATTTTGGTCTTGACTATAATAAAGAAACTAGAGCAGATGGACGGGAGTATGGAGCTATCTGTTTTTCAGGAGGTCGGTATTTGTAAAAAAGTATAAAAAGTAAATGTACAGTCTTTTTTGTTTGGAAAGTAGATTTTACTGGTTTGCAAAAAGTTGAATTTTTCATTCATGAGTTGAAAAGTTATAGTTAAAAACTTTAAGAGTAATGTAAAATATAAGAATACCATTATACTGGAGATTCAAATACATTTATATTCAGGCTGCTGTTCAAGAAGCACAGGAATTTCAAATATAGGCATGTCAAAATTATATATCTGTTTATAATGTGTACAAAATTTCGTATAGAAGCTAATTATATGTTTTTAAAATACTTATATTCACAGGTGAACGTGAAAACTGGCCAAAACAGGCTGATACAAGAACAACAGAACAGTGAACAGGCGACTGGCCTATATACAAAAAAGCGTTCACAAAATAATCACCATCTCACTGAATCAAAATGATCAAAATCAATATCTTCATCGATTTCCTCATAGTGTTGATCATAATGGTCACTGTCTCCAATTTCAGAATTGGTGCCGTCATCTGAGACAACCATTTCTTCAAAATTGCCATGAGAATCACTAGCAGTGTGAATATTTTCGCCATTACCTACTCGTGTAGCATCACGATGAGTGCTTTCACTATTGTGGATTCCACCAGAAACTAAATTGAAAGTGCTATTTGAGTGCTGATTCAAAACATCCAGGGCATTAAATGGTGAAGTATTCCCATCATTTGAATCGCCATCATCTTCTTCATTGGCATCAGAATCAAGTGGTTCAAAATTAGGATTAAAATCAGCATCATCTTCACTATCATAATTCTCACTAAAATATTCGGTATTGGGTCTTACATTCCCAGAAACCGGATCCTGGTTAATGGTATCATCACTATCACCTTCATCATCATTACTGTTGAAAGATCGAACATCATCATCATCATCTACATCATCCAATGCATCATCTTGCTCTTCTTCTTCTTCTCCAATTCCAGGAACAAAATCGTCATCAAAAATTTCGTCTTCGTCCATTTGAATATTACCTCTGCCAAAACCAGCTCTTAATGCCGCATTAAGCAATCCTAAAGGATTCATTTCATTTTCAGTAGGTAATTGGTCTTCTGGCATTCTATTTAAAAATGCTGCTAAATCATTTGCAGGATCAATATCAAATGTGTCATCTTCATCCATATCATTGTCTTCATCAGAAAAAACAACTTCACCTTCAATTTCTTCTGCACCAGCAAAAGCATTTGGATCAAATGCATCAAATAAACCATTATTTGGGACAATTCTATATCCATTTAAATTAATTTCTCCATGAACTCTATTATTAATAACATCTGGTTCCATAATTCCTGGAATATAAGTAACATCAGGGGGTTGAGTATTAGCTGCAAATAATATATCTCTGTTTCCATAACGTAAAATATCTCTTATTAAATTTTGATTGAAAAAAACTTTTTGCAAATGTTCATATCTTTCAACACTTAATGAACCAGCATCACCAAAACCAACTAAACCCTTTGATGGCTCTCCATGCTTATTCAAATATGGCGATTCGACTGAAAATGATCTATGAGTTACTAACGGAGAAACTAATAAAGTAATTCTATTTTTCATTGGGGTAAAAATTAATGTACTATAACCACTTAATGGACATGAATTCCCATGTTTCAAAAGTTGACTTAACCATTTACCACAATGCAAACAAACATGCGGACAATCTATATGCTTTACTATTGGTTCATCATCCGAATCATTTTGGGAAACATGTTTCTCTTTTCTATCCAAGCTGATCAATGCAATATTTTTTAATTTCTCAGGTAAGTTGATCAAATGAGTAAATTTAGGATATTCAATTAAATCAATTGAAGAATCCCTTTTATGTCTTGGCGATTTAGTTTTCTCTAAGAAGCTAGTATTCAAACCTTGCAAAATAATCATCTTAAATTCAGATTCGTTGGATCTATTATCAAATGAGGAAATTAAAATTTCATCAACTTTCTGTAATAAAGAGCCTTCATTTAATGGTAGTGTGTTTAAGAAAATTGAAATGAATTTAACTTGCCTTTCAAAATTTACATGATTTGTAACAAGGATCTTGTACAATAGCTGAACAAATTCTTTTTTGACCTCATAAAATTTACCATCGGTGATTTTCATTTGATCAACAATTAAATCAAGAATTTGATGTAATGAACTATATACAATACTATTTTCATTCAATTGTTCAACATCATCTAATAAGGAATTAAAGTTTAAATTTTGTCTATTGATATAATATCTTTGAATAATGGATACAGCAGTAAAAATAATTCTTTTCATAAATGAAAATTTAATACAGTCAGCTAATGGCATAGAAGATTCAGTAAATAATAACAATGTAGTTTCTGAAAATCCAAGGTATGGATTTTGAAGCAAAAATTCAAAATATTGTTTTCTTTCCTTTTCTGCATTACAGGGTTTGTAATTATTCAGAATTCTATATTGTAATAAAGATTTTAGAGTGGATTTTAAAATTTCAGAAATTTCATACGTGTCTGAATTTCTCGTTGTTATTTCTTGCATTTCTAATGTTGAGCCAATAAGTAATGGAATACTAAATTGTTCATAGTAACCCTTTTCCAAATTTTTATAATGAAGATCTGGCGATGCCCTAACAGGTGGAACTAACATTCTCAAATAATGATTAGTTTCATTAACTTGAGAAGTCTCAAGTATTAAAGTTTTGAATTCAGAACCATTTGGATCAGATAAAACCTTGAACATTGATTTTTCAAACATCTGAACTGATAATGATGCAACATTTTCACCATATATTGAATTTTTAATTTTAATTGCATCGTAACTGACTTTTCCAAATCCTATAGGATCAACTTCAATTTCTCTAGATTTAAATGATGGAATGAATGTATTGAATCTACCCTTACATAGGGGACAGCTAAAATTATCCGAGGTCATACGTTTCTCTCTCAACATATTTTTGAAACATTTAAAATGCATACCATGTGGACAACCATCAACAACTAATTTTTCTCTTGTACAACATGACTTACCATGTTTTGGTTCTTTACCTTTGAGACATTCAAACTCTTGAACCATAAATTCGGGTGGATTGTCATCAATAGTTGGTATATTCCAAAAACATGAGGATGTTGAGATAAAACCAGGAGTACCAAACAATGCATCATTTCTTTCAGGATTTTTACATATAAGACAAGAACGAGTTTCTGATGCAGATTCTTCTATAGATCTATTGTTTTTATTAATAATAGGTTTATTGTTAGAATATTCAATGTCTTCTTCACTTTCAAAAAATGTTTTATTTTTACTAACGAAATCATTTTGCTGCTTCATCATTTTCTTTAAAACTTTCTTCTGGCGTTTTAATGCTAATCTTCTCTTTCTCTCAACTTTAGTTTCTAAATTTTTACCGTGACTGGATTTTTTATATGCATCAATATGTTCTTTTCCAAAGCAATCCATTAAAGAAGTAAGAACATCATCATCTTTTAATAATAATAATTCCAATATTGCTGATGCCTTCTTAGAAATATATTTTGGTAAATCTGTTTTTTCAGCAGCTGATAATAGCATATTACAAATTGGAATTTCAACAAAATTTTTTAAACCATGATTTTCACTTTTGTTATATAATTCATCATCAAGAATAATTGCATGTATTAATTGCAATGTAATATTTAGATGTGAATCAACATCAGAAGTGACTGCAAATCTTAAAATTTTGTATAAAATTTTAACAAAATTAGCAGATTTCATAAAATCTCCAATTTTTTTGAATTTTATTAAATCTTCACCTTCTAATTGATACAAAAATGGTGTAATTATAACATCATCTGATTTTTTATTCTTTAAAATTGAAATATTTTTGATAGCAGCTTCTTCAATTTCTGAAATACTTGATTGAGTTGCAAAATAACTGAATGGATCAATATTTGTCCAATAATCTGGTCTAATAGTATAATGACCATAATCTTTATAACTTGATGGTGGTACATAAACTGCTATTTTTTGAACGATTTCTTCAAAATGAGGGCATGAATGACCGAGCCCTTCTAATTCAGAATATTTCATTGGTGCAGGAGCTAAAATTGATGCAAGTGTATATTCATTTATTAATCTTAAAATATCATCATTTGATAAATCCGAATCATAAAATAATCTAAATGTCAATATATAATACATTAATGACATGAATTCATGTAAAATGATTGGAATTTTTTCTTCATATTGAGTAGATTCAAAAGATACAATACCTTTACAACAATCTGTTAGCATATATCTGTCAACGATATCTTCAATTGGTAATTGATCGAGTAAGATACCCTGCTGAATTAAAAATAAATTATTTTCAGGTTTATAAGCTTCAAAATATTTATCAGCAAATATAACGTAAATACCGTTTCTAATCCAAAAATTAGATGTAATTTGTGCATGGAAAACCCAAGGTTGTAGTAATTCATCAGCAACACCCATAAAGCTATCCAATTTACTAATTTTATCAATATGAAATTGGTATCCATTAGTAGCATCATAAAAAATTGAAGAGATTGATTTTAAAAGTAAATTTGATTCAAAATGTTTATAATTTCTTGTTAAATATGCCAACAAAAATCCAACAGGGTGACACATTGAAGCACCATCTTTAGTGATATCAAACTTAACAATACCCTTTTCATCATCAAAATTTCTTTTTTTATTTTTTAAAAAACTCGAAATTAGAACAATTGAATTTTCAACCGATATATTTGGACATTTAATGCCATCACAAATTCTACCTAAATTCTCAGCGATTGATTGAATAGGAATCAAGGAACTATGATATAAAGCACAAGTTGTACGATCTTGAATTTCTTCATGAATATCAGCCTTTCTAGTTAAAGGGAAAAGCTCTTCATAAATACTAAATAAACGTAAAATTTTAATAATTAAGTTATTATTAAAAAATGATGTATTACCTTCATGAATAAATTTCATAATCGTACTCAGACCTTCAACGACTTTAAGTATGGTATTTTTGCTTCGTCTTGTTTTCCAATCAGAAGAAAGATCAACATGATATTTTTTACCTTCCAATAAAGAAGAATTTCTAAATAAGATGAATAAGGAATCAATAATATTTTCAAATAAACCAATATCCAATAATTGAGTACCAAGATTTGGATCATGATAAACTTGTAATCTAAAAGTTTCAATTATGCTTAAATGCCATTCTCTATCATTAAATGCAACATTGTATTCATAAGTTGTTAATAATAATAAAATTTGTTTTGCAAAAGTAAAACGAGTTTCTGTAGTATTTGTTATAACTGGAATTATCGTTTTTTTAATAAGTTTTCTCATTGATTTTGGTAACCTCATTTCGAAAAAAATTAAATACTGTAATCTTGAGGCATCAGAGGTGTAAAAAGATTTAATTGTTTTATTAACATTATCATCACCAATAGTAATTTGATCATAATTCATTTGGTTTTTAATTGAAACATCTTTTAGAAGTGGAATTTTTAAATCATTTGATAACATAAAATTTTGAATTTCATTATTAAATTTGAAAGTTTCAAATATTGGAATTTCATTTAGATAAAAATTAGCACTTTCAAATAAAACAACTGATAATTCTTGTTTTATAAAATCAGTTAAAACAGTATTTTGATTTTTTAAAATAACATCAAACCAAACAATTATAGATCTTGACAAAATGATATTTGCATAAGTTTCCCCATTTAAAATTGTAAACTGTAATTTATCAACAGGGCCTGATCTAACAGATTGAAATTTTTTTGATTTTGAAATTAATTTCGAAATATCCTTTGATCTAGAATAACATATATATCCTTTCTCATCGATAACTTTAGCCATATTACCAATAAAATCACCATTAATATCAAAATCTGTTATACCTTTATAATTATTTTCATAATAAACAAAATCATCAGATTCCGTATTATCAGTATGAACATGAGCTGCAGCCAAAAAGGTGGTAGCTTCATCAAAATTATGGAATTCATCATTCCAAACGACTAAGTAATGATAATCAAGAAAATCACCTAATAATGTAGTATCGTCTTGATTGTCATCATTGTCATCAGGATCATGATCATTATTGTTATTGACTTTTTTAAATTCGTTTTTATAATCATTGAAAGCTTCATTAAAAGGTTGAATATTTTGGAGTTTAGCAATCTCATCAAATTTTGCCAATTTAGAAGTTGATGAATCATCATCAAATTTTAAAGGTAAAGTATAAATATTAGTTAAATGAACGTCTAAAATAAAATCAAACAAAACTCTGATTAAAATTCTAATATTTGATTTGAGCTCGTTGGGTAGAGTAGGGATTTTTGATTTTGATATTTCAGCTTTTTGATTTGCTTTACAATTCAACTGGCTTTTCCATGAATCAGCATCACCACAGTCGCAAATTGCATCACCTGAAGATTTATGAACAGAAACATTGTGATCTGAATGTTCTTCTTCATTAAAACAATCTTCACACAAGCAACAAGTTGGATCAACACCACAGTCATAACAGTTATAAACATTTTTGCCAATTGGGACAGAGATCGCACAGATATGTCCTAAATGGCCGGAACTTGTATCATCCTTCTGATCTAAATAAAAGAATTTATTAAAATATGTTTCGTTAACATCGTCCCAAGTTCCAGGATAATCCAGAAGATCATATTCATCTCTTGGTAAAAAATGTTGATAGTATTTACCGTGGTCTGAAAGAGCAAAATAAAGCGATCTAAATAATATCTGTTCAAACCGATGTTCGAAATTTGTTAATTTTGGGATCAAATTTAATTGATTCACCAATTGATTTGCAAATGCTGATCCTTTATAATCATCTTTAGATGGATCAAATGCCATTGCTTATAATTAGCTTATAATTAGCTTGTAAATAAGAAATTTCAAAATAAATTAAAATAAATCAAATAATAATAAATTAAATGTTAAACTCTCATTCCTATTAATATTATTAATATTATCCCTCTACTATTCTGTCTGAATCCGGTAGGATCAAAATTCATGTCCGGCTTTTTATTACTTATTCCAAAAGCCCATCGACGCGCCCATCGACGCGTCGATAGTTTAAAGTTTTAGCTGACGTAATTTTAGCTGAGCATCATTGGAATAGAAAAAAATGCAGAAAAATAGCGTATGTTTTGTTCGAGAGACGCCAGCATAATCTTCGGCCCCACGTGGGTGGTGGCTTATCCGCCTTCCCCTCCCAGTTCCTTTCCCTTTTTCCCACGCTTTCAGCCTCCCGCGCCCTTGCGCCGCCAAGTTTCTGGCCCCCCTTCCGCTAAATCCGCCCCACGTGGCAGGCGATTGCAATTTAAAAAGAAAGCCCAGCTTTTTGCCGGCAGCCCGGCTTCCCAATTGGGAGGCACGTGGCCACGTGGGTGCCCCTTGCCCCCAAAGCCTCGTCAAAAATGCTTTGCGGCGCAACCGTTATACGCCGCACCCACACAAACACTAGAAACATATAATTACCACATAGACTAACATTGTACACGTGCCAAGGAACAAGATGCGCCCCTCGCAGGGAGGGGACCATCGAGGGCCCTGAGACGCAGGCTGCCCAGGAGCCATGCAGGGTCGTTTTTGCACTTCGTAGGGAGCCTTAATTGGGGAAGCAGATAGAAAACGTGTGTCGTTGCTATCCCTATTTCCTTCTTTCGTATTATACCATGTAATAAAGAAAAGCACGATGACCACGTTCTGAAATTCATTGTATGTCACATTATATTACTTTATCTTTTCTTTTTATTTAATTTTTATTAACCGATCCACTACTATTGAATAGATTGATCTATTATACCGAACTAATGCAGCAGTCTAATTAAGCCAGAACTAGTGTATCAGTCTAATATCTTGAAATAGGAAATAGACACGTTTCTTTCGAGCCTACTATAGTAATTACATCATTTTATCTATTGATTTGATTTGTTCTTTTTTAATTTAGAATTGTATACATGGGATCAGCATTCCACAGTACTTTAAAAGAAATAGATTATCCTATTTTATCATTTTGTTTTCGATATTTGTAAAGTTGATTGTTTGTAATCTAATTATTTTTTTTTATCATTCAAGCAGCAAGCAAAGAAGCTATAGAAATCCATTTCTTAAGTATATATAATAAAAAGAATGTCCCAAAATTATAAAACTGCAGGTGGTAACTCGGCATTCCATAATTTTGTTAATGATTTTGCAGATGTTGAAGATCCATTAGAAAGAAAAAGATTGGCTCTTGAAAAAATTGATAATGCTTCATTTAGTTGGTATCACATCAGAGCAATCATGGTTGCAGGTGTAGGTTTCATGACAGACTCTTATGATATTTTTGCAATCAATATGGCTATTCCAATGATGGCACACGTGTACTGGGGTGGTAAAATCCCTTCTTCAACAGAAACTTTGTTGAAAATTTCAACTTCTGTTGGTACAGTTCTTGGTCAATTAGGTTTTGGTTATATGGCTGATGTTTTTGGTAGAAAGGCAATTTATGGTATTGAGTTGATTATTATGATTTCTGCAACCATTTTACAATGTACAGCAGGTACTTCAGCTGCTGTCTCATTTCCTGCTATACTTACATTTTACAGAATCATTATGGGTATTGGTATCGGTGGTGATTATCCATTATCATCAATTATTACATCAGAATTCTCAACTACAAAATGGAGAGGTGCTATCATGGGTGCAGTCTTTGCAAATCAAGGTTGGGGTCAATTATTAGGTGGTATTGTCGCAATTATCTGTGTTGCTGCTTATAAGAATGATTTGAATGTTGCTTCCAATGATTTATGTGGCGCTGAATGTATGAAAGCGTGTGATCAAATGTGGAGAATTGTTGTCGGTTTTGGTGCAGTTCCAGGTTTGATTGCATTATATTACAGACTAACTATCCCTGAATCACCAAGATTTACATTTGATGTCTCAAATGAAATTGCAAAGGCTACAGCCGATTCTGGTAAATTTGTGTCTGGTGAACAAGGTGATGCTTCTAAAGGTGATATTGAAATTTTAAAACAAACCAAAAATGTAATTGACTCCGAAAATGATGAATATTCTGGTTCCGCTTATACTCCACCAAAAGCTTCTTGGAAAGACTTTTGGGCTCATTTCAGTCAATGGAGATATGGTAAGATTTTATTAGGTACAGCTGGTTCTTGGTTTATGTTAGATGTTGCATTTTATGGTTTAGGTCTTAATTCTGCAGTTATTTTAAAAACTATTGGTTATGCAGGTTCAAATAACGTCTACAAATCTTTATACAATCAAGCTGCTGGTAATTTAATTTTGGTCTGTGCAGGTACAATTCCAGGTTATTGGTTATCAGTTTTGACTATTGATACATTAGGTAGAAAGTTCATTCAATTTTGGGGTTTTGCAATTTTAACAGTTTTGTTTTGTGTTATTGGTTTTGCTTACCATAGATTAACTGAAGGTGGTTTATTAGCACTTTATGTTTTATGTCAGCTTTTCCAAAATTTCGGTCCAAATACTACCACTTTTATTGTTCCAGGTGAATGTTTCCCAACCAGATATAGATCGACTGCACATGGTATGTCTGCAGCAGCAGGTAAGGTTGGTGCAATTGTTGCGCAATCTTGTATTGGTTCATTAAAAGATCATGGTTGTGCAGCCAAGGGTTTAAAATCTGGTTGTTGGTTAAACCATGTTATGGAAATCTTTGCTTTATTCATGTTAATTGGTATGGGTACTACATTGTGCATTCCTGAAACCAAGAGAAAGACATTGGAAGAGTTAGCTGAAGAATTCCACGGCGAAATTGATCTCTCCAAGCCAAAATCTTATCCTTTACCATCTGATGACGAAGAAAAAGTTTCAAACAATGTTTAATTTAAAAATATCAACTATCAAACAACTTCTTTATTTATTTATACACATTTTAATTTTTTAAATTTAATTCTAACTGTTTCTTACCTGATTCTGCTTTGATTATTATTATTAAACCAACTTGTTTTTGGCTTTTTAATACTTTTCTTTACCTTTCTGCATTAAAAAAAATAGAACTCACCTTTCCAATATATCACTATCCATCGATACTGTCCATCAACCGCATCCCAACCTTTAACCTTCTAAATGACCACCATCAATTGTCTTGCAAATGCAAACCTCCCGTTCCCAGTAGTTGTTTGGTTTTGCTCCCTGCGCTCTCTCTGAATGCTCCGGACTGAGCCCCTTTCTTTTTAAACAAAAAAAGACCGCACACCAACTCTGCGGCTCATGCAGAAAAATCATTTATTCTTTTCTTTTTTTCTAAGCGGCTTTAAAAAAGACTGAGAAAAAATATCAAGTGAAAAATTTCTGTTACGAGTCCTTTTTTTTATTACGAGATCCTTTTTAAAAGATTTAGAACCCACTTCAAAATTTTAATATTTTTTTTTTCAACTGCATTCTTGTTTCTAATTATCATTTTATATTTTTCCTGCTTTTTTTTGTTTTTCCCATCCTTTTAACTCTTTTAAACTCTTTTAACCAATTGTTCCCAATTCACTCAACACACAGACATTTAGTTTTACATTTAGTTTTACATTTACATTTTAAATTTACTAGATATTAAATTTAAATTTGAAATTAAACTTTTACACACATATATACAAATATAAACAAAATGGCAAATAAAACATCGGGTGGTAATGCCGCCTTCCACAATTTCATGAATGACTTTGCACATGTTGAAGACCCATTAGAAAGAAAAAGATTAGCATTAGAAGCAATTGATAATGCTAAATTTGGCTGGTACCATGTGAGAACCATTATGGTTGGAGGTGTCGGTTTTATGACTGATGCATATGATATCTTCTCTGTTAATTTAGGTGTTTCTTATATGTCTTATGTTTACTGGGGCGGTAAAATTCCTGCTTCTACTGAAACGCTGATTAAAGTGTCAACTTCTGTTGGTACAGTCATTGGTCAACTAGGTTTCGGATACTTGGCGGATTTAGTCGGTAGAAAATCTGTTTATGGTATTGAATTGATGATTATGATTGGCGCAACTATTTTACAATGTACTGCAGCTCATTCTCCAGCTATTTCATTCCCAGCTATACTTACATTTTACAGAATCATTATGGGTATTGGTATTGGTGCAGATTACCCATTATCATCAATTATTACATCAGAATTCGCAATCACAAAATGGAGAGGTGCTATCATGGGTGCAGTCTTTGCAAACCAAGGTTGGGGTCAATTTCTTGCTGCTATCGTTACTATGATTTGTGTTGCTTCATATAAATCTGCTTTAAATGTTGAAGGTGAATGTGGTACCGATTGTATGAGAGCATGTGATCAAATTTGGAGAATTGTTATTGGTTTTGGTGCCGTTCCTGGTATGATTGCATTATATTTCAGATTAACTATTCCTGAATCACCAAGATATACTATGGATGTTGAAAATGATATTGATAAAGCTGCTGCTGATACTGCTAAATTTGCATCAGGTAAATTTGGAGATGCTCATATTGGTGATATTGAAGCTTTAAGAAAATGTGAAACAACAGAAATTGAAAAGAAAGATGTTTCTTCAATTGAAGAAACTGCAGCTCCTGCTGTTGCAAGTTGGTCTGATTTCTATAACCACTTTAAACAATGGAAACATGGTAAAATTTTATTAGGTACTGCAGGTTCTTGGTTCATGTTAGATATTGCATATTATGGTTTGGGTTTAAATACTGCATCTATTTTAGAATCTATTGGTTTTGCAAATTCAACAAATATTTATGAATCATTATACAATCAAGCTACTGGTAATTTAATTTTAGTTTGTGCCGGTACAATTCCTGGTTACTGGTTTACAGTTGCAACCGTTGATACTATTGGTAGAAAACCAATTCAAATTGGTGGTTTCATTATTTTAACTATATTATTCTGTGCAATTGGTTTCGGCTATGATAAAATTGGATCAAATGGTAGATTAGGTCTCTATATTGTCGCCCAATTTTTCCAAAATTTTGGTCCAAATACTACCACTTTTATCGTTCCTGGTGAATGTTATCCAACCAGATATAGATCAACTGCACATGGTATGTCTGCAGCATCAGGTAAGATTGGTGCAATTGTTGCGCAATCTTGTATTGGTACATTAAAAGATCACGGTTGTGCAGCCAAGGGTTTAAAATCTGGTTGTTGGTTGAACCATGTTATGGAAATTTTTGCCTTATTTATGTTATTAGGTATTTTCACATCTTTGTGCATTCCTGAAACCAAGAGAAAGACATTGGAAGAGTTAGCTGAAGAATTACACGGTGAAATAGATGTCACCAAGAAATATGCTACTTCAAATGACATTCAAGAAGTTGGATCCTCTTCAATGATTGGAGGGAAGTCTGATTCGATTGTGTAAGTAACGATCCACCTTACTCAATTTTTTCTTATTTCATCTTTTTTTTATTTCATGACACTATCTATCTACTTTATAAACGTTTTTATTTCGGTTACTCTATAATTTTGGTTTTAAAAATACTTGCATTTTTTATAGACTTTTTTAAGTGGAGCGCTAATAGAAAAAAAATACGCATTATTATTTTATTGCAGTTGATTAATGTTATATATATTATAATATAACGAAGTCATTGCTTGTATTGCCTGTTGCAGCATACATATACATATATATAAACATAGATATTTTTATTTTAAAATACAAGAGTCAAAAATAGCCTAAAAAATGAATATTTCATCATTGCCAAAAGTGCCTATAATTAGAAATACAGACGATAATAGGCAACGAAATCCAAGAGAAAGAGGAGGCAATCATAATTCCAATCAGGGAGAAAGTTGTATGTTTTGGGATAAAGTGGGTGCTTGCAGGCACGGTAGTAAATGTGCGAAATATCACACCAGACCCAAAAGATCGAAAACTGTCGTGTTTTGGAAACTTTTCAAAAATCCCGTTAGAACTTATTATAGTAGATCCCAAGTACCAGTTGATGAAAAGGGAAATAAGGAAGCCAATGGAGTCTTTTTGACCAATGAAATTGAGATCAATGAAGAAGAGCTTAAAAATGAATCAAACCGTCTATATCAAGATTTATTTGTGGAATTAGCTTTAAAATATGGTGAAATCGATTCAATTTTAATTTGCGGAAACTACAATCCTCATATTGGAGGAAATGTGCTCGTTAAATTTAAAGATGAAAGAAATGCGGCTAAATGCTGCTTAGATTGTAATGATCGATGGTACAACGAAAAACCCATCTTTTGTGAATTGTCACCAGTTCATTTTTTTGAAGATGCTGTTTGTAAAGAATTCAGCTCAAGAGGTTTATGTGAACGTGGTGATCAATGTAATTTGATTCACGCAAGAAGACCAGATTTTGCATTACAACGAAAGCTGTTTGCCAGTCAAAAAGTATATTTGAAAGCTAACGAACTGTAAGATATTTAATATATATATATATATATATATATTCAACATCAGACATATCTATTATTATATAGATGTTTCATCATATATACCTATACATGCATGTATATTATCTAGCTGTATGCATTATGTCTACTTAATTTTACTTTCCTAAAGAGGAAACTATTCGATTCATGTCGCGAGTAGAATTTCAGTACATCGCTGTTAATGAAAGAAAGCCAGAACTTCAATCATAGAGTCTTGTGATTGAAGATCAAGTATAGCAATCAATCCATGAGTACCGATATCGATTACGAGAAGGTTTTAAAGAAATCATCGGATGATTTGTTTTCAGAATATAAGATTGAAGAATTGGGTTTACTCATTGAAAAATTAAATAACGATGTAAACACCAAACGACAACGGTTGAAAGTACTCGTTGGCAACAAATATCGAGATTTGCTTGATGTTGCAGACGATATTATTAAAATGAATGATATTTCAAACAAGCAAAATGAAGAACTTACGAGTTTGATATTTAAAAAGTCAAATTACAATTCAAAAGTTTTATCTAATCTATCTAAATTTGATGTCAATATTCAAAAGTTTACTATCGAGGATTCACAAATTGAAAATAGAAGCAAAGTTTTACAAAACGTGGTACATGATCTAGCGTATTCTATTTTAACATTAAAAAATAGTTTAAACTCAGAAGTTGATAATGATGAAATGTCTGAAATTATTGATGATGAAGAAGAAGATGAATCCCAACGTGTTTTAGGAGATATAGAGGATAATTTACAAAATTATAAACCTATTTCTACAAATCTAATGAACAATTTTGTTGTAATTGCAAAACATATTTACCTAGTTGATTACTTCTTTAAAAAAGAATTTATTGATGACCCAAAATCTTACAGTGCTATCAAATATCATCAACTTTGTGAAGAATTCAATAAAATAATTGAACTATGCCTAATAAAACTCAAAGATGAATCAAAATCAGATTTCTTCCTTAATCTATGTCTTTCATACCTCATTTCAAATAAATCATCTGTTGATATAATTGAATGGGTAACAGCACAAAGACTCCACCATCTCAAAAATTTAATATACACCAAAATTAAATTCCAAGATTTATTGAACTATGTTTTCATAACTATTGAATTTATAAATATACTGAAATCTAGGTTTCCAGTTTTAATAAATAGAGCCAAAAATAATACAGGATCATCCAGTTGGATTCAACAAACTCACTTTAAAAAGTGGATGCAATGGTTACACAAAAAAGAAATTGATTTTTGTATCCAGTCACCAGGCTTTGATGTATCTAAATCAGAATCAATTTTGTTATCATGGAAAGAAAAAGTTGCAGAATATTTGTTCTTAAATTTCGACCAGAGATTCAATAAACCAACAAACAGTTTAACTGATTTAGTTGTACTTTTAAAATATGTTTTAATATCATTTAAACATTTCACATCATTAACTACTTTAAAGATTAATGATAGTAATATCGTTTATTTCATAATTGAAAAGTGGAAAACATCTTTTTCTTCAAAGCTAAAAAATCAAATAAATGAATTTAACGTAATAGGTGAACTGATAATATCAACATTTAAAAATGAGGAATTAATTTTAAAAATTCAACATGAATTAAACGATTCAATGTTGATTGATTATAACTTAGATTTTAGTGTTGATTTATTTTTTGAAAGTTTGAATAAAAAGAATACATCTAACGAAGTATTTAATTTATTGGATGATTTTAGAATCGATTTAAAATCAATTATGAATTCTGTTGATTTATTAAAATCATTAACATCACTAGTGATCAAACCAATTATTTCAATTGATGATATGGAAGATGATGAATTTTGGAATAATGTGTCCAGAATGTTGAAAAGTCTACTGAGTGATTCCGCAGAGAAAAGTCTTGCAACTTTAAATGGCTCAATTAGTGGATTTTTTGATGACTTAAAAAATGAACTATCAAAAGATTCAGTTTCAAATACAAGGAATTTTTATGTTATTCGTATATTGGTACAATTAGAAGAAAAAATTCAATTAAATGAATTCTATGAAACATTTAATAATTATTCAAACACGTCTAGCAAACCAATTCAACTCAATGAACTAATCGAATCACAATTACAGAAATGTTTCAATTATATAGCAACATCGGTTTTTGATTTATATTCGGCTAAACTTGAGAATATTTTAGAAGAAAGATCCAATAAAGAATATGCTGAGCAAATCTTATGGGAAACTATAGAAGATAAACAAATTCCAACATTATGCTCAATTGAAATGACATCATTGCTATTAGGATACGTGCAAGATTTAGTAACTGATAAAAATATTAATCAGTCTAAATTTTTCACATTGAAATCATTTGAAAGTGCCAGAATAATCATAATTCAAAAGTTTTTGAACAGCATAAAAAACTATATACTAAAGCATGAAAATATTGAGAAATCAAAGTTGTTGCTGACTTATGCAGATTACATTTTTATTTTATCATTGAAATCAATTGAACTTGATACAGATGATGAAATTGAAACTAGATTTGATGAATTACTACCTGATTTAACTGACAAAAAATACAAAAAGCAAATCCAGTCATCAATCAAAGAAAATTTCAAAATTCAATCATTAATTTATTATCCACTAAGTGGGAATTAGTAACATGCTTTTTTGTTTTTAATATTTTGTATCCTTTTTTCTGTATATCCGAAAACAAAATCGACTTTTGCTCTCATATTTTCAATCAGTAAGTTTGAAAGTTCATGTGATTGATCCGAGTAAAAAAGTTCTACATCTTTAACCGTTTCTAGGTAATCATTTTTGATATCATTTATTATATCATCTCTTTCTTGAATTAAACGGATATAATTGTTTGAACAGTGTGTGTCAGCTGAGTCCAATTCACGTTTCATTGCATGTACAAAAAAAACAGAGGAGGTAACTGTATTGAACATATAAAAAATTAAAAAAAAAACTTTTCTCAAAAACAATGTAAGTTGTTTTTCTAACAACGATGAGCCAGCCAATACCGAAGGATATAACGATACCACCACTTGAAGTACGAACACTGATTGGAAAGACAGCAATTTATGTGAGTAAAAATGGAATTTTATTTGAAAATAAAATCAGAGCCAAAGAATCTGGCAATCCTAAGTTTATATTTTTGAATCCCGATGATCCATACAATCAATATTATCAGTTTGCATTAAATCATTTAAATCAAGTAGGGAAATTGCCTGAATTTAAACAAGCTGAAACAACATCGAAAGAGGAAATTGAAGTAATTGAAGAAGAAAAAGAGCCATTGACAGAACCGGAGGAATTTCAATTCATTACAATTGAAGATAATCAATTAGTTTATGAAGAAGATAAAATTCCAAATGTTGATTTATCAGTGATAAAATTAGTTGCTCAATTTGCAGTTGTTAATGGAGAGAAAGTAATGAGTGATTTTAAAGAAGAAGTATTGAATAATACAAGAATATCTTCACAGTTCCAATTTTTAAAAGCTAATCATTCAATGAATGTTATTTATGAAAAATATTTTAAAATCTATGATTTATTGTGGAATCAGAAAGATGAAGTATTAGAAAAGTATGGAAAAAAATTAAGCATACAGGAATTTTTGAATAAATGTTACAACAATGCCGAATATTTAGAGAAACAAAGTCTTGATATAAGTAAAATTGAAGAGAAAAAGATTTTAGATAGATTACTTATTGAAAGTATTGATTGGCAAGATTTTGAAATTGTAGAAACAATTGATTTTACAGATTTAGATGATGTTACCGAATTAATTAGACCATTCAATAAATCAGATTTAGAATATAGATCATTGGTTGAAAGAGAGAAAAGTTTATTTGAAGAAATAGAAGAAATGGAATATACATCAGATATTGGAGATGACTTTGTAGAAGATGAAGAGGAGGGGGAAAATGATGAAGAAGGAGTTCCTAATTATGAAGAAGATGGAGAAGTATCGGATGTAGAGCAAACAGAAAAAGAAAAAGAAAAAGAAAAAGAAAAAGAAAAAGAAAAAGAGAATGAATTGAAAAACACTAAGAAACCAGCTCCTAAAGGTATGAAAATCAAAGCTGCTGGAGAATCAAGAATATTGAAAAGAAAGTATGAACAACTTACAGATGACGCAATGATTGATCCAATAACAAAGGAGAAATTATTACTTTGTCCATTGACAAAAGAGCACATTCCAGAAAGTAAATTTGCCAATCATTTAAGTACATTATTAAGAGATCCGAAATATGAAGAAGAGAAGAAAAAATATGAAAGTAAATTTAAATACGGTACAAATTTGAGTTCGAGTCAGGTATATGAAAACATTCAAAAGTTGTTTAATGACGACAATAAAAAACAGCATATGTAATTTAATATAAGATAAAAGTAATTTAGATAGTTAGATAGTTAGATAGCTAGCTAGCATACAAAATATTTTCAAGAATAACGATTTTTTTTTATATTTAAGAAATTGATTAAAATTATATAGAAATTAATATAGCAACACTACACTAAAAATTAGTTCTTTAAAGAGGAAGCTCTTCTCTTTCTGATTTCAGCCTTTTCAGCCTTTCTTTCATGTAATCTTTGAGCTAATAATTGAGCATATTCAGCAGCTGCTTCTCTTTGAGCTTGAGCATTCTTAATCTTTTGTGCCTTGACAGCTCTCTTTCTTTGTAATCTTTGAGGAGTGACTAATCTTTGGACCTTTGGTGCCTTGGTGTAAGTCTTTTCACCCTTAACGATTTCTCTTCTGATAACAAATTGAGTAACGTCATCTTCCTTGGTTAAACCGAAGAATTTTCTGATGTTGTTAGCTCTCTTTGGACCTAATCTCTTTGGAACTTGAGAGTCAGTTAAACCTTCAATTTCTTGTTCACCTTGCTTAACAATAGTTAAAGCTAAGACGGATAAATCATTACCAACAATACAACCTCTGACAGACTTTCTCTTTCTTTCACCTGCTCTTCTTTGTCTGTAACAAGAGTAACCCTTAGCTAATAATAACTTAACTCTGTTTGGGATCATAACACCTTGTTTCATTGGGAAACCTTGTTTGTCGTTACCACCGGTAATCTTGAAGACGTAACCCTTGAATTCGTCACCAACGGAATCACCGTTAACTTCTTGGCCCATTCTCTTTTCGTAGAAGACTTTTAACTTTTGTTCGTCATCAACTTCGATACATTTTTGAGTACCATTTGGTGGGTAAGCAATGTTTAACTGTAAAAAATAAAAAAGTAACAAACGAAATGTTAGTATTCTGCTATTTTTGGTACAATGTCTAACAATATTACTGAAAATTATTGCTACTAAGAACTTTTTCAATTTGGCTAGTATTGATTTATAGTATATTTCATCTTGAAACAAATATTATCGATGTAAACTATCCTCCATGTATCAGGTTTTATAATATTCAACCTTGATTCTATTTATGCTTTCCTTTTATTTTGACCTTTGGATTAAAACTTTCGTTGAAAAATATAATTTTTTTTAGATTTCATCCATGTGTAGTTCTATAAGTATAAATACAAATCAATAGTTTGCCTTCTAGTGAATTT
Organism: Pichia awuae; assembly: GCA_030563725.1. NCBI lineage: Eukaryota > Fungi > Ascomycota > Pichiomycetes > Pichiales > Pichiaceae > Pichia > Pichia awuae. The sequence continues at coordinate 117,626 of JAJMJV010000013.1, forward strand.
CAATACTACATACCTTCATGGTTATTGAATGCTAATGTGGTTAGAACGATATCTATAAACTAAACCCTATATCAGAATAGTGCACTTTTCACCAATATTACCCAGAATCATTTTTTCACACACACACGCACAGAGAGTCGCACACACCGTACACAATGTCCATGAGACGCGATGCAAAGCCAGCTTTGGCAGCGGTGCGCGGGTGGAGCAGTTTGTGACTGCGAATTGCGCCCAATCCGGATGCAAAAAAAGGGTTTGGCATACGCCCCAGTCACGTGCCGAAGACTCGTTTTTTTGTGTTTTCGACTAAACCCTTTTTGGCGGTCACGTGCTTTATGTTTGGCTTTATACATGAAGCTATATAGACTTAACTATTCGTTATCAACTAGACGTTATCAACTGGTACCAACTAGAAATTACCAACTATTTGTCACTACTGTAAGTTATTCGATCGGGTTTCATTTGATCGGGGTTCATTAGATCATGCTTTACTCAATCTGTTCACCCCTATCTACATCTTGTTTCAGCACGTTACTGTTACTGTCCATTGTTACAGGATGTGGTTGTGTAAGTACAGGGGTAGTTCCCATAGGAACAGGCCAGTCAGTAGTATTAAACATAGTTGTAGGTGATTGAAATTCAACGTAACGTGATGGTAGTCCAGACATTTCTCCCGAGGTGGCAGCACCATTACCAGCACCATCTACAGTAGATAAGGTTGGGAGTTCAATACCACTCAAACCACTATTGATCGAAGGATGAGGACGTTGGTTTGTAACACGCATCTGTGGAAAATAAATAGACGTAGCTGAGTTCATTGGGGGCAGAAACTGTTGTGATTGTTGCTGATTCAGTTGTGGTGGTTGTTGCTGATTCAGCTGTTGCGGTTGTTGCGACTGGGGTTGTTGCTGTTGTTGCTGTTGTTGCTGTTGCAGTTGCTGTTGCTGTCTTTGAGTTTGTGCTACTTTTTGATTTTGGGTTTGCATTTGCTGTAAAAGTTTACCCCTTCTAATGATATCCCCATTTCGTTGGTTTTCATTACCCGAATTGACACCACTAACTGCTTTGTTATTTGTGTTTTGAGATATTGGATATGGGAATACAGGCGTTACCATTTGTGTTGGAGACATACCACTAAAGCCAAAATATCCCAACTGAGACAAATCTCCATTTGCACTTGGAATAGCCGAACTTGACATCATATTTAGTGTATTCAAGAAGCTCGTTGATAATGGTGTATAAACTTTCCTATCTTTAAGAAACGTACTCCCCAATGGGGCTCCACTATCAACATTTGCAATTTTCATATTACTTGTATTTGCACTTGAAGAATCTGTAACATTATAAATTGGACTTGGCAATACAATAGATTTTTTGTATTCATTATTATCTTCTTCTTTTTTAATATCAATACTATCTTTCCCATCTTCGGTGTTGATGGAGGTAGATTTATTAGATGAATTTGCAGCTGTTATAGTATGTGGATTGGATAATGGTCTGTTTACATCGTTTCCAACTTGTGGTATCTGTAAACTCAAGGTTGGCCGTTTATTATCCTTAACCTTTGATTTTTTAAAAACTGATGGCGTCCTATACGGTGTAACTGTACCACTTGTATTATTATGTCCCTGCCCAAGAGCATCCGGAGTGATTGGGGCTAAATTTTTCATATCAGAATAATCATTGAGGTCTGAATCTTCAATTTTGATTTTTTTATTCCCTGAACTGGCACTATGGTTTAATAATCTTTTCTTACTATTTTCTTGATTGCTCTTATTGTCTTCATTATTACCAAATCTTTTTTTATCCGTATTGTTATCATCATCATAATCATCCTCTTCTTCTTCACCGTCATTATCATCATCTTCTTCATTATCATCATCATCCTCATTATCATCACTACCATCTCCACTCACTCTGCGATAAACATTGGAATTATAACTTTGTGACCGATTATGTCGTACATTAGATGTCGCCTGCAATTCTGCAACACGGTCGATTTGGCTCACACTTCTTGAATGTTTATGATGCGGACCTTTCAATGATCTACCATCTAAAATTCTACTTTTGGTCTCATAATTTCCGTAATCTCGAGGTCTCTTTGATTCCTGTAAAACAGAAATATTGGTATGGTATTTTTGCAGGATGTTGTTGGGATCATTAGATGAATATTCATACACTTTATGGTTTCTACCTATTATAATAACGGAAATATCAACTTCACATAAAATCGACAATTCATGTGCTTTTTTGAACAAACCCGCCTTTCTTTTCGTGAACGTAACTGTTCTATTCCGATCATCGGTCAACGGTTCTATAGCAATTTTCCTTCTACCCATATTGCTTGCTATTTGCCTACAAAACGAACTCACCACACGTCATCCGGGAAAAAACACAATATATTGTTTCCAAGAATAGCAACGCCTTCGAAAAATTTCCATCTGCTGACCTAAGCGTTAACAAATTACATCATATTCATTTAAGCAAGACATATCGATCAGATAAAAGAATTGGCTTTTCAGCATTCAGCATGTCCAGCGGTAACGGGTTTGCAGTGGACGTTCCTGTCACCAATTTGGATGAAGAGATTGATAATTTTCATATCCAAGATGAAGAAACGCTGCATGAATTCCGTAGGAATATGGTAAATATCGGTGATTTACAGTTTGATCAAAGACAGAGCCTGCTGAAACGTGTGTGGAATGCAATACCGGGTATTTTTGTCAGGAATAAAGGATTCCGTAATTTAAATGATAGGAACACCCACTTCAGCAGTGAAATCGAATTAGAAAATAGGGGATTCGATGATAATGACGATAATACGGATTTTGATTTTGATTTTGATGATTATAAAACAGCATCCAAAATCAGTCGAACTTTTGAATGTATTAGAGGAATATTGAAATCCAGGCCACTCTTTTACTCGGTTCTGATATCTTTTGTTTCCCTGATAATCATAGCTATTGTTGTCATTTCTAAAAGTTTCAGTTCTAATTCTCATAAAACTCTGGACCCATTAAAGGGTGCTGCGGATCACGAAGCAGCCAATCAGTTTTTAGGAGCAGGAGAGAAACCAATGACTAAATTATTGACAATTGTCATTTCGATTGATGGATTACACCCACATTTCATATCTGAATCCAATATGCCATTTCTTACAAATTTGATGAATTCAACAGATGCATTATTTGCTCCGTATATAATCCCAAACAACCCGGCATCTAAATTTTCCAATTTGTGGGCTTTGTCTACAGGAAACTATTCTGCAAATAATGGTATGATCGGTGACGCATTTTTTGACAGAACATCGGGTGAAGAATTTACAAAGAATGATATGTCGTCTAAATGGTATATTGGTGAACCAGTTTGGGAAACTGCCAAAAAAAACAAACTATTTGTAACTACCTTTAATTGGCCAATCGACGATATATCTATGGATTACAAGCCTGATCATGTTGATGGATTTAGTGTTAAAACCGAATATAGAGAGCAGCATGTTAAATTAGGTAAATATTTAGGCAGATCAGATAGATTATCATCTGAAATTAATTTATTATTATCTAATGTTCACACATTAGGAGCCGCTATTAAGAAATACGGCCTATTTGGATATGAATTAGAACGAGAATTATCTAATCTTGATAAGTTTATTGAAAATATTTATGAATTGGTTGACGTGCTTAATTTAACTGACATTACCAATTTTATAATAACCTCAGAAGATGGATATGCGCCAATAACTAAGGAAAGAATGATAAATATTGATGATTTAATTGATAATTCTAAAATTGAATATATTGAAGGCACGCCAATAGTTGGACTCTACCCAATTATAGAATATTCAATTGATGGGGTTTTTGAAGAAATCAGAGAAAAATGGTATAAACATCCATTGAAAGACCATTTTAATGTTCATAAAGGCTCTGATTCGGGTAGTATTTTATATGGAAGTGAATCAAATAGAATTGCTCCTATTCTTCTTATACCTAATGCTGGTTATTTAATTGTTTCTGATCCTGATGCAATAAAAGATGCAGAAATATATGATACCGGATATCATAATAATGAAGTGCTTTCAAGATCTGTATTTATAGCAAGTGGACCGTACTTCAATAGTAAGGCAGGAGGCAAAAAGCAGCTGAAACCTTTTGAAAATGTTCAAATCTACAATATGATCTGTGGAAGTTTAAACATCAGTCCGGTTGAAAATAATGGCGATATTAACTTTCTTGTTGATTCCGCCAACTATATTTCAGACAACTGGTCAGATGATTTTACATATCCAGGTGTTGACTTCCAAATGGATTATATCGAAACACAGTCTTTTATTGAATCTTTGTTTCCTGGATCTCAACTCAGGCCCATAAAACCAGTTGAAGTGTTACCACTAGGTGACGGGCAGACTGATAACGAGTTGGATGATTCTGCCACTTCCACAGATATTTTTTCTCCTGCTACTACAAACGATGAAGATGTTGAAACCGGTTTCACAGAAGATTTAACAGATGGAGAGCAATCAGATTCAAGTGATGAAACTACAGAACAACCCGAAGATTCGTACTCCGATGTGGACAATAATCAAGAATCTACTCTTTCTCACTGGTGGAACACTTTCAAAGACACCATTGAAGATGCTGCTGATGACGTCAAAGATTTTGTCGACGATCTTCGTCATAAGGACGACAAACAGTCGTAGTTGCACTCTAAAGCAATAAACTGTTATCTATCTAATCTGCTATATATAGCGTTTTTTCTTATCAAAATTGTTGGACTGAAAAATTTGCTATAATTTTTTTTCGCAGTTGTTTTTGCTTTTTGTAGATGATGATGTGATATTCTTTAGTTAACAGCAGACCAGAGAACAGTATATATAGATGTCTCTGGGCTCTACAAGATCCGTAGTTTCATTTGGCTCTATGTCACAATCGCCAGAACAAAACGCATCGCTAACATCGCCTCTTTTGAGGGCTTCACAAATAGTTTCAAACGCAGTGCCCGGTCATCAGCAAAAACAAAGCATGGATAGACGCAGATTGTCATTATCACCACTTCCTATACATCATAGGTCTGTCTCATTATCTATTGATTCTTTACAATCGCCATCGAAAGTAGGGAAAACAACAAGAAATAATCAAAGCCAAATCGGCACAGTTTTAAGCGTAGACATATCGAAACAGCGCCCATCTATTGATACTATTAGCTTGGTTTCAGGAACTGCTATAGAAGATTCACCTCAACTATTAGCCACTTCAAGCGGTGCTGAGTTTGGGAGTCAATTGGTGCAATCTATTTCTAATATTTCATTACTGTCTCTCAATCAACAACAAATAACGAACTCAGCGGATCCAAACTCCATACATAACTTACAAGATTTCGACCAGAACACAAATACAAACACAACTACAAGATTAAATAATTCAGTGCAGAGACATATTCTTACTCAACGTAATCCAAACAACCAAATTGCTATTGGCAGTAGCAGAAAATCATCTTTCAGTTCGCCAACAATTCAAGGATCACAATTTCCTAATCCTCAGATACGGCCAACAATAAGAAGACCAAGCTCAAACTCCTATTTACAACCACATCAGTATCAACAACAACAGCAACAACAACAACAACAACAGCAACAGCCACAACAATCTCCATTATTTTCTTCTTCATATATGAAATACGCACAATCCAATAGACAACCTATTCAGATTTTTCAATCTCGTAGTAATATTGATGAACCTGATTCACCACCACTCAACCCAACATCCATTGCGGGATCACCATCTAATTTTTTGCTTTCGAATTCTTCACCTCCAAACTCGTTTAAATCTAACCCTACAATTCCATTCAATCAATTACCTAGGATTAACAACCTTGCTGGTTCAACGAGACCATCAACAGCAAGACAACAAAGTTTTCAGAGTACTCAACAAAATCATTCACAATTAAAGACGCTTATAACCAAATACACAGATGAAAATATTATATTACCAAATACAGTCTTTCAATTAACTCGTGAGAATTCGATAACAGATTCGATAGGTGGAAAATCTCCCGAGTTTGCACCTGTTTCAACCACATTACCACCAATGACACCTTTGTCATTAACAGTTCCACGTGAATTCATTTTAAGGCGAAATTCAAACTCGGCTTATAATGATCATAATAACAGTGAAAATGATAAGAATGAGAACGAAAGTGAAAATAACCCTGAAAATGAAAGTGAGAATGAAATTAATTGTAATATATCAATAGACAAAACAGTTGATGACAATGAGAATGATTATATATTCGGTGAAAACATTGACGATTGATAAGTTTTCATTCGTATATTTTATTTGGATTTTGGAAATTTAATTTGAAAAATAATTATAATGCTTTTTTTTTATATAATTTATAGACAAATGCAAAGTGCAAAAACATACAAAAATTTATAATAAATAGTAGTTATTTTATAATCCCAGTTCTTAATTTTGTCCCATAACATCAACGTATCCCCTACGAGGACCTCTTCTACCGCCTCTTCTGGCTGAAACACTCGTATTATTGATTTTCAATAAATCATCAATTGATGAATCTTTATTTACTGGTGGGGTCGCAGATCCTGGCAATGGTTTAGAGGTGTTAGGAGTGTTTTTTGTTGGATCAATTACCGACAGAGGGGTCGAAGTCCCTGGTGGTACTGCAAATTGCTGCAATGATGGAGATGCAATACCGGAAGGAGAAACACTTTTATTGATTGCAGAGTTTACTGACTTCTTCATTGCCGGCGGAGGAGGTGGTTTGGTTGCTTCTAATTGCTCATCAAGTGGTGCTTTCTTATTAATCCATCTTTTTAATTTTTCATCATAATAAAACGAATTTTCTTCACCTAATTTGGCTTTAATTGGTTTAGGTTTATCATCGTTTTTGCCTTTACCTAACCATCCAAACCACTTTCCACCATTTTGGGTTTCTTTAACTTGATTCTTCTTCTCTTCTTCTTCCTTCTGCCTTCTAGCTTCTTCTTCCTTTCTTTTCTTTTCTTCCGCTTCTAGTTTCTGTTTTTTTTCTTCTTCCAACTTCTTTTGATTTATTTCAACTTCCTCGTCCGAATCATCAATAACATCATCATAATACTCACCGGTATCCTGAGCAACGTATCTTTTTTCTTCAGTGAATTGATGAATTGGAGACGCAATCTTTGGAATATTCAGTTGAGACAGTGCCGTTGGTGGTTGAAACATATCAGTTAAATCTGTAACTTGATATGCCAATTCTTTGCTACTCTTTACACCAATTTGAGTTGGCGGATGGAACGTTGGGATAAACTCAGATGATTCACTTGGGACAACTGGCTCAGAAGCTGCACCAGTATTCATATTCAAACTTTCATCTGAACCAGTAGATTCTTTGACTAGATCTTTTTCTATCACTAATTTTTCTAGTTTCTCAGTATTTGTTAACTCGGAGCTTTCAACTGCTGATTCTGATGTTGATGAAATTGATGGAGCAGGAAGGGAATAACCTCCGAAGCTAAACATATCAATGTCGCCAACGTTGTTCTGAGCACTTGCTTCTGAATTATACTCATCAAGAGATGCTATATCAGCACTTGGTGCATATTGGTTGTTAGATGATGTAGCTTTTGGTGTATACACATTTGAATAAGGATTAGATTGCTTCCTCGTTATTGGAGCAGTAGAATGCTGGCGTGGGCCATATCTATTGACATTTCTTGAAACAACTCTAGATTTAGGTTGGCTTGCTGTTGGTGGCAATTTAATTGCAGCTTCAACTTTAGATAATTCAACTAAATTATTTGGTACTGGTTGTTCAATAATTGGCGGAGGAGATACATCAATTTCAGTATTAAGAATAATTTTAGAATCTTCCAGAGGATCAGCAGTTGCTTCAGAATTAGAAGTTGATAGTCCAGTAATATTAGAGCTATCTTTATTGCTATGTTCTGTAAGTGAAACTGAATTTTTCGATGATTCGAGAGATTCATTAAGTTCGTCTGATTTTTCAGTTAAAATTTCTTCACTGATTTCAGAATTAAAAGGTTGAGCTACCTGTTCATTGATCATTGGCATAGGGGTACTTTCAGGAATCGGATCATTGGTCATTGGAATAGAGATACTTTCAGAAATCGGTTCATTAGTAATTTTAGTTGAGGTAACAGATTCATCAGTAAATGCATCTGAAATATCATTAATACTTTCTTGAGATTCTTTAACAAGTTCTTCAACTTTATAAACACTACCGGTGTTTTCCAATTCATTTGCTTGTTGCCCCATAAGTTGTTTGGAATCTGGTTCAATAAAATCAACATTTGAAGTAGTTACCTCATCCATTACTTCTAATGATAAATTCTTCAAAACTGGACTTTTTTGTTGAATCACTTCATTTTCAGTAACTAGCGGAGACTCATTCGGTAGCATAGTCACGGATGGAATACTCCGCATTTGCTCTGCACTTTCTTTTGCCTGATAATTAATATCAGAATTTGCATATGGATTTTTAACCACTCTTTTTGAATGTGAAGCATATGATTTCAAAGGCTTACTTGATGGGACAGAAACGCCAAAATTCTTAGATGGTGGTAATGGAGGTTGTGAAGGAAATTGAATCTTTGGTTCTTGATGTTGTTGATTCTGTTGCTGATTTACCAGAGGTGTTGCTGCCATGAAAGGGCTTGGAATAGTATTGTTAACTGATGTTTCACGTGGCTTTAATGTATCTTGGAATGAAGAAGGTGGAGCATATGCTGATCTAATACTATTATTTCCACCACCATAAATATTAGAGGGAGCAGGGTTTAAAGAGTTTCGTGGTGCTGTTTTCACATTTGGTACGTAACCAACAATATTATTTCTTACATCTGCTAGATCTAAACTTGATGGATTCCTAGATAGAGAAGGTGGAGATGTAAATTTAGAAAAAACACCTTCTGTTTTTATTTCAGCTTGAATAGCATCTTCACCTGAAACAAACTTATTAAATGATTTGTCGAGAGTGGTCCAAACTCTATCCAGCTGTGGACGGCTTAACTTAGAACTCAACCAACCCGAACCCACTTGAGCTAGACGGCCAGCTAATGAGCTTTGTGCAGCCACAGTAGCAGGTTCACAAAACAATTGTTTTGATGCAACAATGGTTTGTGTGAAATCACAATATTTCTTTGCTTCCACCATTAAGCCAGCATCTGCAAGATAACCGCTATGACGGATTTTTAGTGGAATCATGTGCGGAAAGCCATGTGAAAAGTTTGGTGGTACATTACCAGATGATGATAAGATAAATTCATAAATTTCTTCAATAATTATACCATTAATAGAAGATGGAATGTCAACAAGAGTTTGCGGGATCAGAGGTAAACCCGAGAGAATATTTGACAATTTACCAAATACATGATAACCAGCTTTATTTAAAACCTCTCCAATTTGAGCTAATGTTTTACCGTATTCAGGATTATCCCTCATGAGAAATGGGACAACAACATGAAAGTTTTCCACAATCCACTTTTCTTTACCTTGTAATTGCTCAGCAAAAACATTGTTTCTTAAAACTGTTTGAGTGAAAAAATTCAAACTTTCTCCTAAGCTGTTATTTGAAAGGTTCGAGACAGTATAAAGTTTGACGGTTTGTGTAAATGCTTCTGCACTCATCAAATTAGAAATTATTAAAGCCATTGCCCAATCGCCGTCGGTGACAGCAAATTCCAAAGCAGTCTTTTTATCACCCGCTTCTAATAATCTTTGAATAGTATCCAAACCGGTTTTTTCAAGCTTGAATGCATCTGGCTCCCGATGAGGTCTGAAATTTTGAGTAATTCTAGTTAATTCCATCAAATCAAAACTACTATTCATATTCTCAGAAGTAGTTTGAGAATTATTCAAAATGAAAGAAATCTCCTTAATATATTCAGAGTCAAGAAAACCACCCGGTTTTTCAATCAGTTCTAGCATCTTTTTCAAACATTTCCAAATAAGTTCCTCAGAATATGATAATATTTCACTTTTTTCTGCATTTAAAATAATTTCATCAATATACTTGATAACGTCTTTAGTTTTAGTCTTATTTTTGACCAATGGTCCAGGAAATGAGCTTACAATTTGGTCTGAGTTCAAAACAGACGTCAACTCAGAAATTTTAATTTTGCAAATATTATGATTGTAACCATCAAAATTTGGAATCATAGAAGCAACCTTATTTTCACCACAAAAGCTGAACAGTGGCCATTGTCTTCTAACCAAATTTTCAGGATTAACAACAACTGGTGCTGGTGTGAAAGTACCAGCAGGTGGCACAAATTGCTTTCCACCTTTAGCAGGTAAAGGGGGTAGCGTAGTATTTTTTCTGATGTTAGTTGAAGTTGCATGGCTGGTTTCTATATTAGAACCATATACATCATTAATAGATGAAATAGACTGCTTGCTTCTGTGTATCGACCTTCTATTAATAGAATTTATTTTTTGATTATTGTTGTTGAAACCTGCATTGGAAAGATTGGATTGTACTTGCCATTCCTGTGGTTGCTGTACTGGATTAAAACTTTGGTTTGCAGCAGGTGCATACTTATTAGAACTAACTCGAGTGTTTGTGGTGGGTTTTAGACTTTCATTCTCAGACAAGGAATTAGATTTTTGCAAACCACCAAAATTTGGGATGGAAGGAGAAATACCTGATAATGAAATAGATTGTTTCCTAGGTACTGGAATGATATTAGGTTTAATATCATTTGGGGTTGAAGCCGTAACAGAAATTTGTCTAACATGACCACCATCTGCAGCTGGTGCATATGGATTGGATATTTGCTTTAATGGAGGTAAATTATTGGACAACAAAGGTGTATGTGAAATTGAGTTTGAAGGAGAGTTTAAAGATTTTACATTGTTGACAAAGCCATGACTTGGTGGTGCATATGGATTAGGTTTCTGTATATTTGTAGCAGTTGAAACACCAGAATCTAAAACAGGTGTTTCTGCTTGACTGGATATGCCACTAACTGGCAAAACGGATTGAACCTTTGCATATGGGTTTCTTAAATTCATGCTTTGTTTCTTTTCAAGTACCTTTGGGGGTGGTAGTTCTTCAAAAAATGATGATTTGTTACTGGAGAGAGAATTCGTTCTGGAAAACTTTTTAGATCCAAGTTGAGGTAAAGTGGCACTTCCTCCAATAGATGGTGGTGGTAAGAAACTTGAAGTATTTGGGGAAAGAGAAGTTGATTTGAGTGCAGATGAAGGAGGTTGAGAAATACCGTTGATACCTTTTATAGCTGCTGATTCTATTTGAGTATAAATATTTTCTTTAATTTCCTTCACAGGTTTTGATTTATTTCTAGTTAATAAATCCTGGGGAAAATCATATGCATCAGATTTTTTTTTCTCTTGTTGTAGTTGGACGATTTTCTTAGTTGGTTGCACAATGTTAGTTTGAGGAGAAGCATAACCAGTTGATGGAGGTGAAATGAACTGTTGTTTGGCAGGAATGAATTTATTTTGCTTAGGTTGAAATTGTACTTGTGTTGGGGTAGTTGGAACAACAGGAGAATAGTATGAGGATTGTTGGACTTTTGGCGCTTGTTGGTTTTTTGGTTGATATTTAGAAACCACTTGTTCATTTGTTTTAATAATTACAGTGTTAGTGGTGGTGTTCAATTCAGACTCATTAAAATCTTCATCTTGACCATCATCGCCAAGTAAATCGTCATCCATAATGTCATCAAATAAAATTTCATCTTCTTCAAGGAAATTAAACTTATCCTTTTCATCTTCCTCTAAAATTGCGTCTGGTGTTTTTAATTCATTAAAATCTTTTAGTTCAGAGTTGTCTTTTTCTAAAGCAGTAAAAGTATAATCGTCTAACCTATTATTTTTATTTGCTGATAATGACTTCAAAAAATCATCATCTTCCAATTCAGCTCCAAGGTCATCAGTTAAATTTAAATTTTGATCATCAGTTCCCTGCCAAAAAGGTTGATCTTTATTTTCTAAAGTCAATTGCTCTTGTTGATCAGAATTAGCAAAATTAAACATCGTTTCATTTTCTTGGTTGACATCAATATTTTTACCATCAAATAGCCCAACATCTACCAAGCCTGTTGATTGCAAATTTTGGTTATCATCATGTGCACTAACATTCAAGTTATCTTGCTGCTTCTCAATTTCATGATTTTCATAAAAGGTATTAGTTGGTTGAGTAATGGCTTCTTCAAGTTCACTAGTATTAACCTTGTGTTCGTCTTCAATTGGTTCAGTATTTTGCACTGGATCCATATCCCAAGGCATATCTTCTTTTGAGTTATTATCCCAAGGCATTATCGCATCTTCAACTTCAGAGTCTTTTGATGTAAACAGATTATCAACTAATGTCGGAGCGGAGTCGTCTTTCTTAGTAACTGCCTCCATTACCACTTTTTCATCTGATTCAGATAAGTCTAAAACATCATCCTTTGCGGTATTGTTCCATGGCATGATATCATCATTATTATTAGAGTCGTTTACAATAAACAAATTTTCTGGTAATCTGTCCTCGATTGGAGTTGCAGTTATGATGGATTCAAAAATCACATCACTAGTTGATTCAATTTTTTCATTAATTGTATTTTCACTCAATTTTTCTGTGTCTGCTCTAGATGAAACTTCAACATCTTGCTCTACTGATTCTTTTTGCGCTGGCGTATACTCGATAGAGGGTTCATTTGTTGTCTTCTGACAAGAAGATTCCGCTTCTTCTTGGAAATTATGAGGAATATTATCTTGAATTAAATTGTCAATAACACTCACACTGGCAACTGGATCAACAATTGAAGGATTCTCGGTGGGTTCATTAATAGTTTGAATATTTATGACATTAGAAGTTTCAGCTTTAAATTCAACTTCAGGTTCAGTAGGCAGCGCAATAGTCTCTTGTGCTAAAATTCCAATTGGCGTATCAACAGGATTTCCCAGAAATTCAATGGTTTCTAATTCTGCTGCAACTGTATCGTTATTAATTGGTAAATCAATTGATTCGGTGATCTGTTGGTCCTCAAAATTCGAGTCAATTGGTGTAGTTTGTAATGAATTGTCAACCGTTTGATCAATATTAGTTTTTTCTTCGTCAATCAAATCTTCTGTTTCATTGTTTACATCAGTTTCCTGTGGCAATTCAGCAGTATCAATCAATTCGGTGTTGTTATTGTTTCCAGGCGGCTTAGAAACTGCATTGGATTTCTTGTTTTTCTTTCCAGGCTTAGATTTCTTTCCACCTTTCGATTTGGCCATTTTAATTACACTTTCTTGTGAAAGAAATTGGCTCACACACCTCTTGTGATTCTGCCAAAAGGAACACTTTCAAACTTGTTCTTGCCTTTGGTATTTGACATCTGGTATTTTCAACATTCACGACACGACATGATTCCGTGAATTTTTGTGGTGCACGGATCAAAAAAAATAATTTTTCTTTTTTCTTTTCTTCATGAATAAAGTAAAATTAAAAAATTGGCTAGGAACAAGTTAAAATACACTGATTATCAGTAAACAGTAAACGGTTAGTAAGGATGGTTAAAGGTCCCAAAACACATCAAAAGTTACCTTCCGAAAAGGAAAGATTTATTCAAGCATGTGGTGACATTTCTCTGGAATTAGTTGCATCTTTAGGTACTTCAAAAGAGGTTAACCTTAACGGTGTGATCATAAAATACTCCAAAAAATACAAACTTAAACAACAACCAAGATTGACAGACGTGATTAATTCTATTCCAGATCAATATAAGAAATATCTGTTACCTAAATTAAAGGCTAAACCAGTTCGTACAGCATCGGGTGTTGCGGTTGTTGCGGTTATGTCAAAACCTCACAGATGTCCACATATTGCATATACAGGTAACATCTGTGTGTATTGTCCTGGTGGACCAGATTCTGATTTTGAATATTCAACACAATCTTATACCGGTTATGAACCAACTTCAATGAGAGCTATCAGAGCTAGATATGATCCTTATGAACAAGCCAGAGGTCGTATTGAACAATTGAGACAATTAGGTCATAGTATTGATAAGGTGGAATATATTATTATGGGTGGTACGTTTATGTCATTACCAAAAGATTACAGAGAGGATTTTATTGTTCAATTACACAATGCATTAACAGGTTATAATGGTACAGATTTGGATGAAGCAGTTGCATTTTCTCAACAATCCCAGACTAAATGTGTTGGTATTACAATTGAAACTAGACCTGATTATTGTACTGAAACGCATTTAGATGATATGTTGCGTTATGGTTGTACCAGATTAGAACTTGGGGTTCAATCTGTTTATGAAGATGTTGCTCGAGATACCAATAGAGGACATACTGTTAAATCAGTGTGTGAAACATTTGCTTATGCAAAAGATGCAGGTTACAAAATCGTGTCACATATGATGCCGGATTTACCCAATGTTGGTATGGAGAGAGATTTAGAACAATTTAAAGAATATTTTGAAAATCCTGCATTCAGAACTGATGGTTTAAAAATTTATCCAACTTTAGTTATTAGAGGTACAGGTTTATATGAACTATGGAAAAATGGTTTATATAAATCCTATAATGCAAACATGTTAATTGATTTAGTTGCTAGAATTATGGCATTAGTTCCACCATGGACTAGAATTTATAGAGTGCAAAGAGATATTCCAATGCCATTAGTTACATCTGGTGTTGAGAATGGTAATTTGAGAGAATTGGCCCTAGCAAGAATGAAGGATTTTGGTACCTCATGTCGAGATGTTAGAACAAGAGAAGTTGGTATTCAAGAAGTTCATCACAAAATTCAACCAGATCAAGTTGAATTAATTAGAAGAGACTATTATGCTAACGGTGGTTGGGAAACTTTCCTTTCATATGAGGATCCAAAGCAAGATATTTTAATTGGTTTACTTCGATTAAGAAAAGCTTCAAAGAAATATACCTATAGAAAAGAATTCAAGAATCAACAAACTAGTATAGTCAGAGAATTACATGTTTATGGTTCTGTTGTTCCGCTTCATTCAAGGGATCCAAGAAAATTCCAACATCAAGGATTTGGTACTTTATTAATGGAAGAAGCAGAAAGAATTGCTAGGGAAGAACATGGCTCTTCAAAAATTAGTGTCATTTCAGGTGTTGGTGTTAGAAATTATTATAGAAGGTTAGGATATGAAATAGATGGAGTATATATGTCTAAATCTATATAATCTTTTAAAATCTGTCTTGCAGGTTTCCCAGATTTTTTGAGTCTATAATTTGTTTTGGAATTTTTTCAAATTTCTATAAAAAAATTAAAATCTATAATATAAAAGTAATTATTAAAATTTAATTTAACGGTCAAATGAAGGTTCAATTGATCCACAAATTTTTTGATAGCCTTCAAGTTTGGTCTTTGTCAATTGTTGCTTACCGGTAATGAACATTCTCCATTGAGTACCTTCAATTGAATAATTGGCTTTTGATCTTTCAAAATACCATTTATTAACAGGATTGTTTTTTCTTGACCTCCAAAGTAACTCATCCTTGAAATTAGTCAACATTGCTTTAAATACAACATCTGCATATCCTGGTATGCCCTGTAAATTTTTAACAACTGCAAATTTGTCAAGATATGCAACTTTCCTATCTCCTGCATTTTCCCATGTAATAATTGCACCACCTTCATAATCTCCTGAAATAATTAACCCTGCAACATTACCATTTATACGGTCCAAATAATGTTTCATATCCAAATTTCTGCCAAAGGAATCATCAATTAAAAGTTTCAGTTTCTTTAAATCAATCTCGCCATTCTTATCCATTTTAATTAGATCTAATCCATTATTAGCATCCTTTTCCAAAAATACAGTTATACTCATACCTTTTTTTACAACAGTAGTATTAAGCTGAGGTGTTCGACGTAAAGAAACAGGTAAAGATGATGAAATAGTTGGTCTATCGGTAAGAATATTATAAATGATAGGATTTGTTTCTTTTTCAACTTGCTTTTCCTCTTCACGAGTAGCCATATCAGGAGTTGTTAAAATTCCTGTTATTTCTGGGTATTGGTCTAAAAGCTTTTTCATTTCATCAAGATTGTATAAATGCCTTTCTTTTTCTTCATCAGTCAATTTAAGTAGGTTATTAATTTCATTTTTTATATCATCGTATTCTTGCTGCATGTTGATTAGAACATGACTTCCTGATCTCTCAACACTAGGAAAACCACCGTATTTATCAACAAAAACCATTTTTTCAACAGAAAGTATACCTTTCATTGAATCACTATTTAAACATCTAATTGTTTCTTCTGTTAGTTCAAACCCTTTATAAATTTTGCTTTGTAAACTCCGTTCTTGAACTACAACAGGAGAAATTATTGGAATAATACCAGAAAAAATAGGAATTCCAATCATTTCAGGAATTATAGTCTTCAGTTCTCCATTATCTAAATGATCAAAACATCCTTTGACTATTCTTGACGGTATTATGCCATCTAAATTATGTACCAAATTATCAAGTTTCAAACTTACAAAATTCATGTGATCGTTATCACTTTTACCGGTACAACCATCTACTATATCACCATCCACAATAATAACAGGACTTGCACCTAAACTCATGGCTTTTCTTAAAACAATACCCAAATTTTTTATTCTCAAATCATCCCATTGATCTAATCTTCTGATTCGTAAAATACATGTACGGATAGTTTGAGTTAGTTTGATTTCATTGGATGCATCATTGACCCTATTTTGAGAAACTGTAGAATTCCTAACAATTTTTGCTGGTAAGTTTATATTACTTGGATTTTCTTCATGCAAAAGTTTCCCTATATAGTTTGAATACCTTTGATTTGTAACGAAAGATGATTGATCGGATTTAATCTTTGATTGATTGACGATTTTTTCATTGTTTTTATATATATCATTCTCCTCAAGAAGTCTATATTTAGATAAATAAGATCTTGCTTCACGTTTTGTTGCTGTTGAATTCAATATGGTCAAAATTAAATCACGCTTTTCACTTGACAAAATATCATGTTTTAATAGGTTTGACTCATCATCGAAGTCTATACCAAAAACAGACGCAAGTGACGATAATGGTTTGCTCCCTGTCAATGGTTTGACATTTTTTATGATATTCCTATTAATTTTTTGTAAAAACATTCTTTGTTGATAAATATAAAGCAAAAGAGACCTGAATTCATTGGCCTCAATAATAATGTCTAGTTAGTTCTCCTGCCAGAAACTATCAGTGAAAAATTAAAGATTTGGCATTTGACATGAAAATAAGCGCGGTTGCCTTTTTGAGAAAAAGTACTTGATAGGTGGGGAACTCGATAGTCTTGTCTTATACATAATATAAAATATATATCTATTGGTCTTTCTTGGATTCAGCCAAGTATTGATCAATAGCTGCTATTCTTTCACCTAATGTTGGATGGTTGTATTCCTTTGCAGAATATAGACCATCGACGACCAAACTTGAAAGGTTTTCCTTGTGTAACTTGACTAGGGCAGTCTTTAAATCCTTCGACAGACCTTGTTCTGCGGCATATTTATCGGCCTGGTATTCATAAATACGAGTAATTAAATTCATAGCGAATTCCATAACTGCATCTAGAGGTTTTAATACGTCACCGAAAAGTAAAAACCCAATCATTGCTGGCATTTCAGAAATGCCATTTGGTAATCCAAAACCGAAAGAGTTATAGAAGGATCTATTTTTAATAAACACAGCAAAAATTGAGAAAATCATAAACATATGTAATTCACCGATGGTCATCAATTTAGTTGTATGATTGAGTTTCCAATGACCAATTTCATGACCTAAAACAGCAACAACTTCATCGACTGTAGAATGGTCAATTAAAGTATCATATAAAACGATTTGCTTGGAACCCCATGGTAAACCCATAAAATAAGCATTTGAGTGGCCTGAACGCTTTGAGCCATCAATGACGTATAACTTGTCTAAAGGAAATTTATTTGCAGCTGCTAATTTTTCAATTTGAGTTTTCAATTCACCGTCATCTAGAGGAGTTAATGTATTAAATAATGGTTGAATAAACTTAGGATAAACAACAATAAAGAACACTTGGACGGCAAATAAGAAAACTGATAAGTAATACATGAATGAATCACCAAACATATCCATGATCTTTAAAAATCCAGCTAAAACTGGGCCACCTAAAGCAAAAGTTAAAATCAATTGTTTTATCGTATCAGAAATCCATAATTTAATGGTAAGTTTATTAAATCCAAATGACTCTTCAAGAACAAAATTCTGGTAATATTTAACAGGAATACTTAAAATAATAGAGATGACGCTGAATAAACCCATAAAAACTAAACTTTGAGAAATGACACTACCTTGAATTAAATTTGACAATGATGGGATCCATGTAGCGATTGAATTTAAAATTGAACCAGACTTAATCCAAACTTGTGGTAATATATCAAACTTTAAAATTGCAACATTTTCTAACAAATCATAAATACTTGAGAAAATAGAAAATTTAAGTTTAGCTAAACTGTATTTACTTGATTTAATGACCGTTTCAGAATCAATATCATAGTTGGAAAGTTCTTTTGGAATTTTATCGCCGTTTGATTCAACAACACGGATTTGACGATATTTGACGTATGTGTCGAAAAGGAAATTAGAAACAGTAAATCCAATTATTAAGGACTTCCAGTTAAAACCTGGACAATCCATAAAATCCTTAGCAGTATCCATCAATGTAATCATCATTGGCTGATATTAACTAAAAGAATGATGTAAGAGACTGCAAGTGGAGCTTTCATAAAGGAAAGGTACGTCTTATAAAGGTAAAAAATAAACACAAACTTCTCGCCTTCCGACGTGGCCATAACTTTCCCACTTGAAGAAGCTTTTATGATTAGCCTCCAGGTCCAGGAAAGATTTCACCTACAACGTTAATCGAACGAAATATTTAAAACAATAAATAAATCTTTTAATTAAAAGATACACTTATATATCACTAGGAATAGGAATAAATAATCATAAATAAATAAAAATCATAGTAACGTCAATTATGTGAGAGAACAAAAAATATCATTTTGTAGTTAGTTTATGCAAATGAAAACTTTTTGAAATTTCAATAACAAATACAATCACTGATTGGATGTTTAGTTTGCTTCAGCAGCTAACTTTTCAGCCTTTGCAATGACATCTTCAATACCACCAACCATGTAGAAAGCGTTTTCTGGTAAGTGATCGTATTTACCTGCTAAGACATCTCTGAAAGAAGTAATAGTTTCTTCTAATCTAACAAGCTTACCTGGAATACCAGTGAAAACTTCTGCGACGGAGAATGGTTGAGATAAGAATCTTTGGATCTTTCTTGCTCTTTCAACAGTTAACTTATCTTGTTCAGATAATTCATCCATACCTAAAATTGCAATAATATCTTGTAAAGACTTGTATGCTTGTAAAGTTTCTTGAACTTGGGTTGCAACATCATAATGTTCTTGACCAACAACGGAAACATCTAATAATCTAGACTTGGAATCTAATGGATCGACAGCTGGGTAAATACCTAATTCAGAAATACCTCTAGATAAGACGGTAGTTGCATCTAAGTGGGCGAAAGTAGTTGCTGGAGCAGGATCGGTTAAATCATCCGCTGGGACATAGACAGCTTGGACGGAAGTGACGGAACCCTTCTTAGTGGTGGTAATTCTTTCTTGTAAAAGACCCATATCAGTTGCTAAAGTTGGTTGATAACCGACCGCAGATGGAATTCTACCTAATAATGCAGAGACTTCGGAACCTGCTTGGGTGAATCTGAAAATGTTGTCAACGAATAATAAGACATCTTGACCTTCTTCATCTCTGAAGTATTCAGCAATAGTTAAACCGGTTAAAGCAACTCTTGCTCTTGCTCCTGGTGGTTCGTTCATTTGACCGAAAACTAAGGCGACCTTAGATTCACCTTCTAAGTTAATAACACCAGTTTCCTTCATTTCTCTGTATAAATCGTTACCTTCTCTGGTTCTTTCACCGACACCAGTGAAAACGGAGAAACCACCATGCGCCTTTGCAACATTGTTAATTAATTCTTGAATGAAAACGGTCTTACCGACACCAGCACCACCGAATAAACCAATCTTACCACCTCTTGCGTATGGAGCTAATAAATCGACAACCTTAATACCAGTTTCTAAAACTTCAGCTTCAGTAGATTGTTCAACGAAAGCTGGTGGGTCTTGATGAATTGGTCTTCTTTCCTTACAATCAACTGGACCTCTTTCATCGACTGGATCACCGATAACGTTTAAGATTCTACCTAAAGTACCTCTACCGACTGGGACAGAAATTGGAGCACCAGTATCGTTAACTGCTTGACCTCTAACTAAACCTTCAGTACCATCCATAGCAATAGTTCTGACAGTGTTTTCACCTAAATGTTGAGCGACTTCTAAAACTAATTTAGTACCATCGTTATCCATAACTAAAGCGTTTAAAATTGGTGGTAATTGACCTTGTTCGAATTGAACATCGACAACCGCACCAATAACGGACCTATAATAAAATAATAAAAAAAAAACATGTTAGTAGCTGTTAATACAAATCAAAAAAAAAATTAACTCTTCTGTGTTTTATTTCTATTTCTATTTCTATTATTTTAATTGCTCTTATTATAATCCTTTCGTTTCCTCTTCGTTTAGTTGATTTCAGTTTTGCGCGAGATTTTTTTTTGACGGTCAATAATTTTTCACCAAAAAAAACCCTCGATTGAAAATGGGTTTAACGGGGTAACACACCATTTAGGGGAATCAATGCCTGCAAACCAATGTGAAAGGTTCCTCGATATTGAAATTTCATTTGAGAATACAACAACTATTGTGACAATTAAACATACACCAAAACTCAAAATCCACAAAAATGTAAATACAAACCCAAACCCAAAAACCTTAAACACCACCAACTAATTGAATAGCAAACAATTGAATAAATGAAATAAAGTACAGCTGTGCAAGAGTTTCATGAACATGATGACATCAACGGAAGAACAAATGTCTTCACGATAATGTAAAAAAACTTGATACATACTTAACTTTACCGACAGCTGGAGCTGCGGTAGCTAAACCTCTGTTTAAAGCTAAGTTTGCCTTAGCAGCCTTGAGGGCAGTTCTTGAAGAAGTAGCAAATAATCTAGCAACCATCTTGTTGTAAGTGAGAGCTGTTACTAAAAGAAATGATATTACTATAAAGCAGAAGAAAACGAAGAAAGAGAGAAAAAACCTTACAAACCGACACAGCAGAGTATTCGCCACCAACAACAGATCCAACGCCAACTTGCACGCTCAGCGAATGCGAATGCGAAATCCCGTTGTCGCCCACCAAAAAATGCACGCGCGGGCGCAGCCAATGAGCGCGCGCGCTTTCTGTCACTTTCCACCGCGGGCACCGTGGCGCTTGCGCTCATTGGCTGTGAAAATGGCAACATGAATTAAAGCAGGGGGCTCGGCGGGAACAAAGGTGTTTCCGAATGAGGAAACTAATAGCAAAGCAATTGGATAACTTAGTTAGGTAAAGACATTGGTAACTTAGTTGAAGGCCATTGGTGGAGTTTTGTAAGAAGTTCAGTCCCTGCTGAAATCCTTGTTAAAGTCTTCGGTTTATACATGCTATTCTTCAATTATACATCCTATACGGCTGACTCGGTCTCTCTCTTCCTCACTCATCATATCCACCACTTCACGAAAACACCGCATACACCATACAGATTTACCAAAAAAGCCATTCTCTTCTCTCAACGCCTTGATTGATTCATATACATCTCTGGTCTTTCTATCCTCCTCGTCTTCTTCACTAACCCCAACGGCTTTATTGTTGTCGCTTTTCAATAAGGTGGTTGTGCGAAGTCTATTACTTCGGCGTCTCTTTTCCGCATCTTTTTCATGAACTCGTTCAGCATCGTGTTCATCTCCATCGTCATGCTGATGTTCATCTTTCGCTTTTTCAATTATAGCTTTCCATTCGCTTTCCGCATCCTTGTATTTAATACCTAGCCCACGACTAGTATCTTTATATGAAACCTTCTGTTTGTAATTTCTTTCTTGATTCATCCATTCCTCATAGAAGTCAATCACAATCCATTGAAAATGAACTCTGGTTTTGCAATCAGTACATAATCTATCTTCAACTTCTTCACCTTCTTCACCTTCTTCGGGTTTTCCAGCTTCTGCACCTTCTTCAACTTCTTCAAAATTACGTTTAATTCTATTATTCTTTTCCCTCAAATATTCTCCAACGCTCATTTTTTTCATTTTTAGTATTATTTTACTCAATTTTTCATCCCCGGTAATTCTCATAAACTTTTCAACTTCTGAATTATATTCTCTATTTACCCATTTGAGAAGTTCGTCAATTTCTAAATTATTGATACCGGTGTCTTTGATCCATTGCTCCCTTCCTTTGAATTCATTCAAATCAAAATAGATCTTTCTTAATAATTTGAATGTATCAAAAACACATTCTTTACCAACAACTTCATAATCTTTAACAGCTGATATGCTGTATGGAACCCACAATGGTAAAGTGAAATTGACCGCTTCATTAACATTAAAACCGTAATTGAATCCCGAATGATACACTTTGGGAAATGTAATTATGAACTCTCCTGGTCTCTGGATAGTCTCATAAACTGGAATGGAGTAAACGTCTTTAATTTCATTAGGTGAAACCATACTGACTAACTGATGCATCAAATCTTTTTGTTTGGCTTTATATTCAGGAGCAATAGTATTTATAACATCTTCAAATTTGCTGCTATAATTGGCTGGTATTCCGTACCATTTCTTTGGTGCACCTATATGAGAATAATTTGCTGATAATGTATAATGATCTTCTTTATGCCAACAAAATGTCGATAATGGGGCTCCAACATATAGCCATGGAACTGACATTCCTGAAATTTGGTTTTTAGCTTCATTACCTTCATTTTCACCTGTTAAACTATTACAAATATATTCTAATAAACTACCTTGTGCAAATGGTAAATTGGTCAAATTCCACTCATTATTTACATAAAACTCGTCACCTGCTTTTTTTCTTGGATTATCAATTGTTGGAAATCCTGAAACTTCTCCTGGTTTACTACTATTAATATCAGCACCGTACCTAATTTTCATTGAATTCTGGTCCGGTATAAATATTGCACCGTTAGTTATGTTCCAAAATAATTTTTCGATGGTCTTCTCAGATAATTTATTGTTTCTAAGCTCTTCTTCACTCAATTCAATTTTCTTGCCCACTATTTTACCGCTTTTTAACAAAGCAATAAATTGAATTTCCCATGTCCTGCAATAATTTTGAAATTCCCTTAAACTGAACATATTTTCAAATTCTTCTTCAAATCCATATTCTGCATATGCACTAGATGATCCTGTCAAGCATTCGTCACAAAACCAATCATTTTTAGGAACTTTTTCTAATGGTATGGATAGACATTTCATATGAAAATATTTAGAGCATCCATCACAAATAAGTGTTAGTTCAGGGTAATCGGATTTGTGACACACTGTACATGTTTCGTTTAAATCTTCTTGAAATAAAATCTCAGGTGTTAATGGGAAGCTAACTAAAGGTGAAGATGAAAGAGTTTTAGCTTCGGGGTCTTTTTTGTTTTCCTTATAATCAAATTTCCCTGATTCTTGTGGCGGTGTTAAAGTTTCTGTCTTAATTTCGGTCTCGGTTTTAGTATATGTATTATCGTGCAATTTTCTTCTTTTCATCCGACTGTTCATCCTCCCCCCATTCTGCTTGTTTGCATTTGACATCCTAGTTTTCATTCTTTGAAGTTTAAGTTGATTTTCCGGTTCTACCAGTAAAGCCGATGGGGATTGCATTAGCCAATGTAGTTTTGTGTGAGAAATTTCTGGAGATGTTACTGTATCCGCTTCTTCATCATTCTGCTCATCATCCAATTTGAATACTCTCAGTAAAAATTTGCTATAAGTTGACAGTTTTTTCAAAAGATCCCGATTTTCTTCATTGTCTTTGATCTTATAAAACCATTTCCTGCTTTCTTTACTTATGAAAATATTATGAATGTGGACTTTACCTCCACTTCTCAGTTCAAACCAACCGTTTAAATGATCCTCTAAGTCCTGTTTTGAAAGATTATAATCATCTGAAACCCCAAGACATAGATTCTCAATAGTAGGTAATGGTTCACTCCCTTTTGATTCAAGGAAACAATTGAAACCTTCAACAAAACAAGCTCTTGACCGGTTTCTTAAATTAAGCTCATGCAACTTCTGAATTCTAGTATGAAATTTAAACACATCCCAGTCTAATGAAAAATTAGGATTCCAACCTTGCGGTGGTATAACTTTTAAAATCCCGTACTTTTCACCTAATTCAACTATTTCCGATTTTGAAAGATACTTTATTGGATGTTCAAAATCTTCAAGTGTAGGTCTGAGTTCCGGGATACTCTCTAACTCTTTGCTGTTCATTTGTTCTAATATCTTTTGTTCCCTGATAGAGACACCTTCTTGGTCTTTTGAAACAATAAAAGAGTTCACTTATCTCCTTACAAAGGAACATGCAACTAACGTAAGCGATTTTATGAGATCATAAAAAATTCATGCCGGCCATCTGAAAAAATCTATCTGTTTTTAGATGAGTAGTAGTAGTGGAGTGGACAGTTCTTTGTTTTAGACATCCGTTAATCAGCAGTATCAAGCAAATATGGCTATCTTTTCGGCAAATACATTAATAACAGCAAGAATTTTAGTCTTGTGCTATATTGGATACCAATTAATCGCATCACCACGTACAGTTATAGAATATTCAGGTGTGTTGGTATTATCATCTTCAATGAATTTACCTTTACTGATGGTCAATGAAAAGTCACCAATCTATGGTACGATTGGTGTTGTCATTTTTTCAATGGTACTTTCAGATATAGGACCTCTGCTCGAAGGTAATATTGCCTATTTCGAATCAACTGTATTTTTAAGACTTTTATTTTTTTTCAGTTTATCTGCTTATTGTTATCTCGGAACGTGGGTTGTGTTGTGTAATAGTGTGATTTTTGCATATTGCTTTATTGAAGTTTGGTTTGGTATTTTAACTTTTTCCACTTTGAGAGAAGAAAGATATGCTAGGGCGAAGAAAGAACTGACTAAGGAAGTTCAGTATAGGCAAAAATACGAAAGGGGAGAATTGGCTGAAGGAGAAGAGGAAGAATATGAAGAAAAGATCAAGGAAGAAGAATATCAAAAAATCATGTCCGAATTCAAATAAAACTATGAATTTATTTTGATTGTGATAAAAGATAATACATAAATACATATATTATATATATGTATATATATGTATATGTATATATGTATGTATATATGTATGTACATGTGTGCTAAACCGTATATATTTATGTTTAGATAAATAATATTACTTGTATAAATACAAAAGAAAGTTGCTTATATTACATTATTTCTTATTTCTTACCTAATTTTGAAGCAATGTCGGCAGCTTCTTCGACGGCTCTTGAAATGGCACCTCTAACACCGCTATCTTCAAGTTTTAAAAGACCACCAATTGTTGTCCCGCCGGGGGTGCAAACCATACTTTTCAAAGCCTCAGGATGTTGGCCACTTTCAAGTACCATTTTAGCTGTACCTTCCATGACTTTAGCTGCACATTTCTTGGAAACTTCGTACGGGATTCCCATTCTTACACCACCTTCAGCTAACGCTTGCATCATAAGCAAAACAAAAGCTGGACCTGATCCAACTAAAGATGTTGCAGCATCCATATTTTTTTCTGGCAATTCCAACGCCATACCAACCGTATCGACTATTGCCATGATTGCATCTCTAACAGGTTGAAATTCCTCTGGCTGTAACTCTGGAGAAAAGGATACAACAGCGGTACCACATCCATATTTTGCAGGCGTATTTGTCATGACACGTGCAATGTATGTGGTGCCCATACCTATACTCAATTGATCGATGGTCCAACCGGCCAATAATGAAATCACAATCTTCTTATCATTCAATGCATCTTTGACAGAGTCCAGAATACTCTGACATAAGAATGGTTTACATCCAAGAATAATTAAATCTGCCTCTCTAACAGCTTCAATATTTTTTGCACCTGATGATGTGATGATTGAATCTCCATATGTTGCTTGTAAACGTTCTGCTGACGCTTCTGATCCTGTACAACAATAAATTTTACCTGGAAATGGAGCTGGTCGGGATTTCAGCATTGCTGATAAAACAGCAGATCCCATAACGCCTGCACCAAGAATAGTAAGTGTGTAATTATCTGCAAGTGACATTCTCTGCTTGGCCTGCTAAAGCTGTCTCTTCTCTTAACTGCTTTACATGTAGATGTTGAGATCTGTAAAATGAAGCTTGGTTTGAAAAGCGGCCTGCGCGACAGAAATTTTGTCATCCTCTGAATTTGCTTCAACTACAGCGTTGTAATATCTCTTCACCATGTACTACAACAACAACCACATTACAGAAAGTCAATTAAAAGTAAATGGGGTTTTCTGTGTTATGTTTGACAAAGATTTTGTAGTTATTGGTGTGCATTTACGGTTGTTATTAATTTTTCTAATTTTTTTTTGAAAAAATAATACATTTGATCTTTAATATAATCCATAGAAAATAATCTATAAAGAAGAAACAAAAATATTATAACGTTAGAGAAGAGTAAAATTTAACAACATCAAGCTCGTTTGTTTTAAATTGAAGCAAGATAAATTGGTTAGTTGATTGATTGGATTACTTTGGTAAAAGAATAGAAATTATAATTGAGAAATACAATAGTGCTCAAAGAAAGCAAGAAAGCAAGAAAGCAAAAAAAGGTGATTAAGTGATTTTTGTAACAACTGTTTTTCTGTTTTTTAGCCAAGCTTCAAATTATGACAGTGTATATAAACTAACTTCAGAAACAAAAAAAAGTCTCTTGCATCTATAAAATTCTATAAAAAATCTTTGCCATCTATAAAAGTCTACAAAAAAATACAGCTATGTATCGGCATTGGACAACCTTCGTACTCGGCAAAATGCAAAAATATTCTTAACCAGGACAAATTAACTTACAGACCTTCATGCTTTGCAACATTGGCTTTCAATAAGATCCCACACAAGGCCCATATCACTTCGGGGGACCATAAACCATTCGGTATGTACGCCAACTGTTGTAATTAGTTTATTGCTAGAATCCAGTTTTTGTCTGGCACACCCGTCACAATACATTTTGCCAGTTCCGTATTTCTGCCTTAATAATTTATGAATTTTCTGTTCGGAGGTATATGGATTGGCACTGACAAAGCATGTTTTTTCTTGATTTAGAAACTTATATTTTTTTCCCGTATGTAATGTTGTCACCATCGACTTACTGCCATCACGCTGAGGCTCGGCATGGTCTTTTCTTTTTTTGTTAAAACTTAATTTTTTGAAAAGCACGGTAAGCTTAGACACTGTTTTAACTTCTGCATTCTTGTTACTGTAATAATTTGGTGGCAAACAACCCGGATAGATCATCACAAAATCAGAATGTCCACATTGTTCTCTCCATTCACTTACTCTGGTCTCTGGCCTCTTTCTGGTGTATCCGATTTTTAAAAGTATATGCTGACAGGAATCAAAAGGCTGCGTTTGGCGTTTATCTAGCCCCAAATTGTCTGTCGGTGCAGCCAAATGCAAATATGCTGTTTTTGTTGGTTTCGAGTGCAGCATATGAGCATACGTGTAGACATAAATATTACCCATTTTCACCTTATCCATGTTCACCTTATCCGACTTCTGGTCCGGAATGTGACTTTGAATTTGCTTATTAATAGGTGGACTTTGCTTTTTTTGTCGAACTACAACTTTTTTTGTATCTTTAGATTTACCCACTTTAATGTGAACATGACATACCTTTTCGCCAGGTAACGCATTCCATTTGCACCGGGTTCCTTTTTTAGTAGTCGAAATACACTGCCGTTTCAATTGAGCATCTGCAACCATCAGCAGCCAGCCAAAAATTACCCTGCTTCCGTTTATGAGTTCCTCTATTCAACATGTTAAAACTATAAAAGATGTTTTTGGAAAATTCATGTTGTCGCAGAACTTCCTGTTACGGAAATCTAATACATCATAAGAACCAAGAAACTTTGAGCCTTTAATAATCACCTGTTTTCTTTTGTATGAACGCATAGATACAAGAAAGACAAACAAATTAACAACAATGCATATACTAAGCATATTTTTACTTCTTTTAAGATGCTTAGGGACGCCAATCAATTTATTAGCTGATGAAAAAGTCGAAGACACTTTGAATACAATGCTGAAATCCCAAAGTTCATATAAAAATTTACCACCGTTGAACGGACATCCAAAAGTCGAAGAAATGTCATTGATACCTGGCCAGATACCCAGCTATGTGCTTGATTATGCACCCTTAGTTTTCTTATATTCCGAAGAGCGATATTTACCATATAATGTTGAAGAATATGTATCTAATTTTCGGCCAACATGGAGCAATGGAACGACGATTAATATACCAGGAAAAAATCCCGATGATCCTTTATATCAAAATCAAAAATTGAAGTTGTCTGATTTAGAGAAAATACCAAAATCAAGTAGGAATAATAAAGTTTTTTTAACTTCATTAACCGATTTCGATAAAGATCCTGAATTTATTACGGGGAAATTTAATAAGCCAAACCTTTATAATGGGGAACTCCGAAATGCTCCAGCAGTACTGATAGTAACAGACAAAGGTAATGGATGGGTTGATGCATATTGGTTTTACTTTTACTCTTTTAATTTGGGGCCTTTTGTTATGGGATTTGGCCCATTTGGAGATCATGTCGGGGACTGGGAACATAGTTTGGTTAGATTTTATAAAGGTGACCCAGTTGTTGTTTGGATGTCGGCGCATGGTGGTGGAGGTGCATATTTTTATGATCACATGGAGAAAGAATCATTAGATAGTACAGGTATTGGAATAGGAAATGGTAAACAACCTGTTATTTTTTCAGCTCGTGGAACTCATGCCAATTATCCAAGTACAGGTCAGCATAGTCATGATCTGCCATATTCTATATTGAGTGACTTCACGGATCGTGGTGCATTATGGAATCCTGCAATGAATTATCTTGCTTATACATATACACCAATCAATGGAAGTGAAAAAATTGAATTAAGCATGGCTAATGGGTCACATCCATTCAGAGAAGCCAAGTATGGTAAATGGTTAGAATATAATGGCGCATGGGGAGATCCGAAGCTTGAACCTAATGACGAAAGACAGCATTGGTCACCGTTTGAATGGAAATATATTGATGGACCAACAGGTCCATTGACTAAAAATCTTATACGTACAAGCCCATGCCAAAGAGCAAAATGGTGGAACTTTTGGAACGGATGTAATATACGTAGGTATATTCAATATGGCGAAGGAATTTTTGATAAGGAAGGAAACAATAGTTGTGGCCATTTTTATACACGGTTTCAAAATAGATGGGTACGTAGAATTGTTGAAACTTTTACAATGGGGGGATGGATTTGTTTTACAGCCGATTTGTTTTATGGATAAATAAACACTTTACAAAATTAAATTCAAAAGGATATTATTTTATTTACCTATTGGAACGACCATTTCCCTTACAAATTGTTGCCAAGTTTCCCAATAACCAGGAGCAACGATTGTTGAATTATGATTAGACTTGAAATCTCTCCAAATTTTAGAAACCGTTCTATCAGAATCATTGGCTTCTCCGATTGTATCAAACAAGATTTTCATATGATCAGGAGGAACAATTTCATCCTGTGTTCCAGAGAGAAACAAGCATGGAATGTCTGGATTCACATGCTTGATGGTATTTTCACTGTCCCAAAATTCAGTACACATAAAACTGAGCGGTTTCAAAAATGGAAAAATATGAGGTATAACTTTGTGTATATTCAAAAACGTGTTTTCTAAAATCATACCTGCTATTTGGTGTCCATATTTTACAGTAATGTAAATAGCAACAGCACCTCCGAGCGAACGGCCATATGTAATTATGGAACTTTGTGATAGTTGTCTATGAGTTTCAATGAACTGCATTGCAGCATCTGCATCTTGTTTAAGCCCCGCTTCACTGGGCACGCCAGTAGAATGTCCATATCCACGATATGAATAGATGAACACATTATATTTCAAATTGGTGAATATGTGGTTTGCAACAGGTAAAAACTGGCCAATGTTGCCGGCGTTAGGAGATAAGATCAAGATAGTTTTGTTTGTATAATTTGAGTCGTTGGCGTCATGCAGCATAAGAAAAGACTGCAATGTTTCACCGTCTTTGGTTTTCAACTCTATATTTTCATATGGAATCCCATATTTATCTGGTGTGTCTACAGATTCTCGTGCCTGGTTGAGAAACGAAGGGTATACCAATTTTCTCTGGAAAAAGTAGAGTGTGGTAAGGGAAATCACAGAAATAGAACCCACTAACCACATTCCTGCATTTGCTAGCGTGTAAATGGCGCTCAGCATTACCGGCAGGGTGTTCATCAGCCTACAATTACAAAGAAAAACTTCACAACTTTTTATTCTTCTCATTTATTTGCTCTATCTTTCTTTCTTTATCAGTTCAAACAGTTCAAGTAAAAAAAAAAGAAAAATATGGTGCGCCAGACGCGTCAAATCGGTCGTGTTTGTTGTTGTTTTGATTTATGTAAAGATAGGTAGGTAAATCCTGTTTCGTTTTTATTGTTGTCATTTCCTCTCTTGTTTCTTTTCTGTTTCCTTTGTTTAAATTCTGTTTTCTTCATCCAGTGGATTACTTTCTTTTGCTTACACCCCACAGAGATACCAATCATAGTATGCTTTCTGCAGAACTTCTCACTACAACTCTATTAACTCTAGGATTGTTTCTACAAACCTCTTCTGCATTGTTACCTATTTCCATCAAAGGAAACAGATTTATACGTCCTTCACTCGACTCCGATGACGGATCTGTGTTTTTCATTAAAGGTGTTGATTACCAACCAGGTGGATCTTCAGACTATACATATAATATGACATCTGATGTTTTGACCGATCCTGAAGTGTGTGCAAGAGATGCTACTTTAATTCAAAATTTAGGTGCCAACACTATCCGTATTTATACTATAGACCCAGATCTTAACCACGATGAATGTATGTCTATTTTTAACAGTGCAGGTATCTACGTTATTTTAGATGTCAACTCTCCATTAGGAGGTGAAAGTTTAAACAGAGATGACCCTGAATCAACATACAATGCATGGTATATGTCTCGTGTTTTCAAAGTTATTGAATCTTTCAGAACCTATTCTAATGTTATTGGTTTTTTTCTCGGTAATGAAGTTATCAATGATGAAAAATCTGCTGGTGTCGATCCAAAGTATTTACGTGCGATTACAAGAGATGCAAAAGAATATATTGAAAATAGATTAGCCGAAGATGAAGATGCACGTAATATTTATGTAGGTTATTCAGCTGCTGATGTTGTTTCATTAAGAATGCCAACTTTTGAATATTTGACTTGTGATTTAAGTGGTGATAATAATGAAACTTTATCCAGTATTGATTTCTTTGGTTTGAATTCTTATGAATGGTGTTCCGGTGTTAACACTTGGCAATCATCCGGTTATTCAGATTTGAAGTCAGATTTGGCAAATTCATCAGTCCCAGTTTTTTTCTCTGAATATGGTTGTAATACAAAGACTCCACGTACTTTCGAAGAAATTTCTGAAGGTATTTACGATGGTTTAGTCAATGTTTTAGATGGTGGTTTAGTTTATGAATATTCAGAAGAAGCATCTAATTACGGTTTAGTTGATATAAAGGATTCTGATAGTGTTAACTTAAAAGGAGATTATTTCAATTTCAAGAGCCAACTCGCAAAATCTAATATTCCATCAATTAATGAAACTAAAGTTCAAGAATATTCTGCAAAACAATGTAATTCAAAAACTATTGAAAAATATGATGATTCTTTTAGTGCAAATTTCACATTACCAGAAGCTAATAAGGATACTAAATATATGATTAACCATGGTGTTGATGTTGAACATCAAGGTGAATTTGTTGATGTTGATGATTATTTAAATGTTTATGTATCTGGCGGTTCTGCATCGGGAAATTTAACCAAAGCAGAATTTATCGTTTCTACTGGTTCTGCAACATCAACTACTGATATCTATCTTACAATTGATTCATCCAACTTAATTAACAATAAATCAACAAAGATATCATCTACATCAACTAAAGCATCAACCACTACAACTAGCACATCCTCTCATTATGTTTCCTCGGTTTCTTCTCATTCTTCTCACAAGAATGAAGTTGGTAATCTTGACACCAATTTATGGACCTGCTTTTTTGGTGTTGTTTTGGCGTTGTTATAAAACAACAAAAGCAACAACAACAGCAATAAAAACACAAATAAAAGTAAAAAGACCAGCTGCCTTTTGTTTTTTTTTCTTTATATAGCTGCCTTACATATAATTTTTCCCCCTGTTACTTTTCTTCTATACTTGTCATTTTAAATACACTAAAACAAGCTACAGTATACTAAACTAAAGCAAGCGAAACTAAAGCAAGCGAAACTAAAGCAAGCGAAACTAAGATAGGCTAGACTAATCGAGTATATACTAAACTAGACTAAAATAGACTAAAATAGACTAAAATAGACTAAAATAGACTAGACGAAAAAGCACTAGCCCAAAGCACAACAGAGCATAACAGGAAAAGAGATTTATACAGTTACCATACACATGAGCCATCCCATATTTTTGAACACATGCCACCTATTAGAACCTACCGGCTGGGTACACTATGTAGAATTAGGTAGTAAACTTTCTTTTGTTTTGCCAAGAGATTGTGCTACTTGAAACTCTATTTGCTTGTCGAGCCGCTCACAGGATGACGTCGGTTGAAAAAGCGTTTTTTTTTCCGAAGCTAATCTTGGGACAAGTTCTCCTCAAGCACCTTGGCACACGCAGGAGTGCACGGATCCCAGAACAAATCTGGCAATAGGAACATGAATTTTGAGTATATGCAGCAAAAGTGCACAATATCTAATTATCGTGAGAGAGAGAGAGAGAGAGAGAGAGAGAGAGAGAGAGAGAGAGAGAGAGAGAGAGAGAGAGAGTTACTGCATGCGAACAAAAATAAATGCGTTTCCGGAAACATCATGACAATGCAACTCATGTATTCACATTCACATGCTCTACATTCCAGTTTGAAATGTGTAATAGTTTTTTTGCACCTTCTGAACTACCGCAAATATCCAATCACAGGCTTGGAAACTCAAAATACATTGTGTCAGGAGTCATGCATAAATTAGGTGACGATAACAAGATCTTATAATCTCATAAAGAAATTGATGTGTAAGAGGTGGCTCGGATTTATGTCTGCAGATAGGCCCATATATACGGAATAAAAATTTTGATACACTAGAGATTTCGAGTGAAATTACAAGTCTCGGAAGCTCGCTTATAAGGTTTAGAAGCTCGTTTACCAACTAGTTGAATAGAATATGTAGGAATTGTTACAAATGTTCGGTCCAACAACTACATTTCGATTGTTCATGCACAGAACTGTACCGAAGGCTTACACTGGATACTTACGACAAAGATTATTGCCTAATATTTAGGCTCCAGAGTTACGCCCAAGGCCTGTGCACCGTAAATACAAGCGGGTGCTGTAAATACAGACATTATATACTGATACCGCCCCAGTAATTAAAACCTTTCAGCAGGCACCCGCCGTCGAGCACAAATTACAAGCGGAAGGGTAATATGCTTCCTTATATCTCAAGGAAGAAACCAAAGAAAGACCCTATGTCGTAATTGCCAGGTCCCTGGCTTGGCGTGCCGCAGTCTATTGGTCCTGTGCAGGCGCAGCCATGGCTGCGCCTGCAAACCACCCACGAAACGTCTCAATAATACTACTTGCATGCTGTGCCCTGGTGGCTGCATTGTAAAATCGAAAGACCCACTATTATTCTGCAAGAGCATCCCAGGTTTTGGGCAAGTCGATCAAGTTTGTTTCTTTGTTGGACTCTCGCTAGAAACTGCATTGTCCCCACAAAATACAACCCTAATCCAGAAGTTTCCCACCTCGGAATATTCCACCTGCATTGCACCATTTTCTATTGTGTTTTTGTTTCTAGATGATACGTTTTTATGCAGTTGAATAGCTATTTCCGTGTGCAAACACCTATTGCTTTTGCAAATTTCGTTATTATATGCTCGGCAAATTGTAATTTGATTCAAACAACCTAACCTGAACCTTGTTTCGAGAATCGGGGTTAAACCAACAAATTATATTTAGGTATTTTCAAAAACCCGAGAACCCCAGCCGTGTCCCTGGTAGTTCTGTTTCTACAAGTAACACTTCCCAAATACATCAAAACTTGTTTTTTGAGCCATGTCGTGCACTACTTATAGACATGCATGTATATACTTGCTCTGTTCTGCGGCGTGACAATGAGATATGTGTACTTAGCCTGCCTTACTCCGCACCATCCTTCCATACCGCACGCTGTCCAGCTGAAGGTAGACATGGCATAAATAAATTCTTTTGTTCTCCTCAGACATAAACTGTTCCAAATAAATTTTCTCTGCGTCTTATGTTACATCTTATTGCAAAAAAAAAAATTGCAGCGGTAGCTCGGACACAATACGCATGCATAAATATATGCACGCTTCAATTGTCATTGAGATTTAATAATTGAGTAATGCAGAAAAAGCTATTGTTCTCGCATTTAGCGTTTGCAGGGCCATAATTATTCATCTAAAATGTAGCTGTAAATAATTAATATTGGCAAAACAGGGTCTAGTGACACCATAGCATAGTGGTACTTACTAATGGCTGGACATATCCGCTTTGAACAGATAGATATAAATTTCCAAATAGCTTATAAATGAAGCGGTCTGCAATATCTATGAAATGAGCCAATATAAAAGTAACAAGGTTCCTCTATAAACTTCAGAAGATTTTGATACACTGGAATCCGCTGTACCGTTACATCCGGATTATATATAAACTTGAAAAATCAGCAAGCAAGATTTTAGTACTCAAACATTTGCTTTAATATAACCTAGAATGAATAGAACGTACGGATCAACACAATCTGTGGATATAAACGGCATGCCAAGAATTCAAACTCCTTATGGCTTAGCACAAATGCCAAAGTTTCAATCAAACACATCTTACTATGTCTCGCAAAATAACACTTCACCGCCTGTTTTGAAAGAACCTGTTTATTTGAATAATTTGGATACTGTGTATTTGACATATCAAAGCCTTCAAAACCCGCAACATTCGACTCATACTTTAATTAATACTCAGATACCTCTTTTGTCTAGGCCAATTTCTGATCAGCAACGGTTTCCACTCTACTTTTCAAGTCAACAAATGCCTACCAGTCATCAATTGATGAGGGGCTATGACTCCGATAGATATTTTTTTAATGGCTATAATCAGACTGCACGTCCATTAAATGTTTTGAACTCATTGCCAAACGATCCAAATATTCCATTTTCAATGCACAGTCGTACTCAAACACTACTGCCACCAATTCAACAACAGATATCAATAGGGCAGATATCACCGATTAATAATTCTTTAATATATCAATCAAAACAGAAAGTTAAACCGAATTTAAAAAGCATACCATCAGAACCGAAAAAAGACAAATTACCTAGTGATTCACAAGGGATCAGCGATCAGTCAAGTAATTCCACCATTAAAGAAACTACAGACAAAAAAACTACAGATGATGAACCAGAAAGAATGGCATTTGGCTCACCAATATGGAAGGAAGAAGATGATGAACTGTTGCGACATCTTAAAGAGAAGGAAAAACTTGGTTGGAGGGAAATTTCACTGCATTTCCCGTCACGTACCATCAATGCTTGTCAATTCAGATGGAGAAGATTAATACTAAGAGAGCAAAACCGAAAGAAGAGATCTATTCACAGGAAAAAAATTCGTGAACGTTTGATGTTGAATCTTTAAGAAAAAAGAAACAAAAAAGAATGGTTCCGATGAACTGTCACAGGTTGACAAAACTCTTTGCAAAAGTTAGCTCTAAACCATGAAACCAAAAATCTATATAAATGCATTAATTTGTAATATTAAGTAGGAATCTTATAGATATACAGTGTGGACATCGTATACAATAAATATAACTATATTGATTACTATGTATTTTTCAAAAATTAAAAATTAAGCATCAATAAAAGATCAAAATTTAACATGAAAATAAATGTAACGTGGGTTAAGTTGATTTGATCAAATTCTTTGTTTTATCGTTTTTTAGAATGTTTTTCTCTTTTGCACCTCTCCATTTACGCCAACCGACTAACTAGATACTAAAGGATGTTTTCATATCCAACTACCTTTCATGAGCCATTTTGGGGCCCTCCAACGGCAACAATTGATTGGTGTGAAGAAAATTATTTGTTTAGCCCATATGTTGCCGAAATAATTAATGCATTCACCAATATTGGATTCATTTTACTAGCAACTCACCATATATATTCAACTTTTAAGAACAAACACGGAAACCTGTATATTTTTATTTCTCTCGGGTTTGCATCTGTGGGACTAGGGAGTTTCATGTTTCATTCGACTCTATGGTACGAACATCAATTAATGGATGAACTACCAATGGTTTGGACAACAGCCATCCCTTTTGGATATATATGGGGTTGGGATAAACCGGAACCATATCACTCCATTTGGAATGTGGGTACTTTTATTGTTACTAGTTTTTTCACTTACACTTACATCTATGTCTGGAGAAATCCAGTTTATCATCAAATTTTTTATGCATTATTGAATTTTGGTGTTATCTATAAAACGATTAAAACGATTAAACAAGTTGTTCCAAATAAACAGGTTAGAAAATCTTTATATAAAATGCTAATACTTGCATTTTCTTTATTTATCTTTGGATTCTTAATTTGGAACTTAGATAATGTTTTTTGTTCAAATATTAGACATTGGAGAAGAAATTATTTAGGCTGGCCATTAGGTTTTCTTCTCGAAGGACATGGATGGTGGCATTTATTCACAGGATTAGGTATTTACTATTTTGTTATTTACAACATGATATTGTCAACATATATGAGAGGTGAAGGTGATCTTTATGTAGTCAAAAGATATGCATTTTTGATCGAAGTTCAAAGAAAAGTCAAAATCTAAATCAAGTATTATCTACAGTTTTATATAACTTTTTGTATATTTGATATTATTTTCTAATATAGACCACATATGTTTTTCCCCACTATTAGCACTTTTAACTTGGGAATCTAAAGTTTGAAAAACTATTTCAAAAACATGAAAACATTTAACAAACCAAGGGATAGAATTATGAGACTCTGCATAAATCCCCATTAGTTTTGAAACTTCAAGCAAATATTTAATATGAATAGCTAAATTTTTTTTAAGTGAATCGTCAAGTAACACAGTCGTTTCTGTAAGCGTATCCTCTAAAAGTTTTTCGTCATTTTTATTTTTGACTAAATATGGAAAATAAAATTGATTAAGTGTAAAATTAAACTCTGTAGAAAAGTCCAAAATTCTAAGTTCTTTGACAAATTCAATTATTTTCTTTTCACCCTTGAATATTTTACTCAATAGTGTAATTTGTAACATAACGACATCCGCATTTATTTGCAAAGTTGTTGCATTGATAATTTTACGCAATTGTTCTAAATAATTCGACAATGCAGTTTTAGGGAATTCATATTCATTTATTGGTATTTTATTAAATAAAACAATGCTCTGTAGCTCCCACGGTTGTTTAAATGTTCGGGATGGGTAAATTTCAGTGAAGTAAACATCTATTAATTTGGGTATTTTCACCATATTTAAAAATAATTCCATTCTCTCTTTAGAAGTTATCTCATTGGATATTAGTAAAAGAGAAACAGGACCTGAACTTTTGAGCAGTTCTCCACCTTCAAATACTCTATTTAATAACCTTTCAAAAAATACTATACCATCGATTCTCAATTCAAAGCTGATATTGAGCAAGATTTGATCTGAAACCACATCTCTTGATTCATCAAACAATTCAAAAAATATTTTTTCTTTATTGCCGTCGTTTAATCCTTTACTATTAATTTTAATTGAGTATCTTAAACAAACATCCATTGACTCATTACTATTATAACGAATCATCAAATTGCGCAATTCCATGAATAAATCCGTATCAATTTCTTCAACAATATTGGATAAATAATCGAGTATCTCACATATTTCTTCAGTATTTACATCTTCAATAACACCTATATCAAGTATCCTTCTGATAAGACCATAACAGTCTTTTGGCTTCACCAAATCTTTTGTGGTAATGAAAATATTACTCAACAAAACAAGCTGAACATTGATAAAGAATTGATCACTTGCTTTAATTGGGATGGCATTTTCAACTAATTCGTAGACAAACTTTGCGTTTTCTTCAACATCTGCCACATAATTTGCCAAAACTTTAACTGCCATACAACTTAAATCGTCATTTTTTAAATAAATTGGAATAACTTCTTTGATTGTGTCTCTTGAAATCGTATGTCTGTTACCAATATCACGAAGTTGTACAGATAATGCATCTAGTAGTTCAGCAGTATTCATTGTACTTTACTTAATTTACAATATATAATTATACAGTTATTGGTAAACGTCTAATAAAAAGTTTATATTCATTTTCACATTCGCACTTCCTTGAACCAAGCATCTCCAATATCTTCTCCCCGAGTACCCAATTCTCGATCGATATGACCAGGAACATTACAATCATCAAGCCAGTGATGATTAGACAACCCCGCAGCATCCATCCGTTTACTAGGGTCAAGAATAAGCATGCTTTTTAGAAAATCAGCAATTTCCAATGAGTCGGATTCGTTAAATTTGTATTTTTCAATTAAAACCTGTTCAAGTGGCCATGGTTTTAAGTTCGGAATCTTTCGCAAGGTAATATTATCAGATTGAAAAAAATAACCTCCATATTTACTATTGCTGATGATTTCTTGAGGAATAGGACCTAAAAGTTCAATGATTTGTGCCAAATGGTCATCATTTTTACTAAATGTTTGACCTTGAGTCGGTTCGAAAAGGAAATCTCCTGTAAGCAATTCAAAAATGAGACAACCAACCGACCAAATATCTGCAGAACACCCCCAATGAGTTCCTAATATAACTTCGGGTGATCTATATTGTCTTGTTTGTATGTCATTAGTAAAATGTTTATATATCCAACATGCATTTCCTAGATCGGCAATCTTAACAGTTATCAAATCATCTTCAACAATTTCATCATCTTTCGGTGGAACATAATCAAATAAATTCTTTTCATTTTCACTATGAAGATCCATGATTTGTTTTATATCTTTATAAGACATTAAACTTGGTAATATGTCAGGGTTGTTTGAAATTGATTTAGAAAGTGGAATAGGAACAGAAGTCGATTTAAAAGATCCAGATGTTAAGGGTGAATTATTGAAAAAAGAACTTGAATGCGTACGTAGAGGTGAAGGCAAAGGCTGAGAATCTGTGATTATTGAATTTGATCTTTTCTTACCATATCGGGTAGTGCCTATTCTATTCTTGGTTAAATTAGTTAAACTTCTTGTATCAACACTAGCATTACCACCATTAACCAATATTTTACTTGAAACTTTCTTTAAAATATGGCGTTCCCATTCAGACTCTTCAAGGTAGGCCAAAAGAGATTCGACTTGAGAAATACCAATTAATATATTTTCAGGTTTAATGTCAGTATGAATAATACCACATTTTCTATGTAAAAAATCAACAGCAAGTAAAATTTCCTTTGCAATTTGCTTAACAAATTTTAATGGTAAACCTTTATGTTTATACCTTCTAATTAAACCCAATAAACTTTCACCCAAAACTTCAAAAACAATACATATATGAGTACCATTTGGTCCATGATGATCAAAATAATCAATTAATTTTATTAAATATTGACGACCTGGATGTTCTTTATCAGTTATATTAATTTTACTTAATAATTTGATTTCATCTACAGCCGTTTCTCTATAACCTTGAGAAGATCTAACAATTTTCATTGCCACATGAATATTCAACTTCAAATCCTTTGCTAACCAAACAGTTGAAAAATGTCCCCATCCAAGTTTTCTGACTAAGGTATATCGTCCATCGTTATAAGTTTCTCCAATATAAGCTGGATGATAACCACCATATTTATAATCTTCTGGATCTTCTTCTAATTTTTTAACACTAGTATCATTATCATTTTCTTCATCACTTGAATCATCTTGATGAATCATTGATAAATCTAGAACATGCATATCAGTATCATCTAAATTAGAGGCCGAAGAAGAGCTTGCAATTGAAATTGAATCTTGATCCAGTCTTAAATTAGATTTTAAACTTTCCTGAACTTGGTTTTTTTCTAAGGCATTGACCTCCGTATGAACATCCGCTTGTGTAACTTGTGTTTTCGGTTCTGCAATGGATGTTATAACCGTAAGTCCGTGCCCTGAACCACAAGCAGGTTTTGTTTTACAAACTGACTCACTTAATCGCCGATCAATTTGCTGATGCAATTTGGCATCTTCTGCATGGAGTGGCGCATGAACTGATTTAGATTGATTCTTGAATGCAATCGATAATTTGGAAGGTGTTTCTGGCATGGTAATTAAAAAGAGTATGTTTCTGACCTTGTGGCAAAAAAGCACCTTTCTGTTGTGAAAAATCTTGGCATTTTACATCAGCGAATTTAGAGCTTCGGTAAGTTTTAAATTATAAGTTAGTTATATATATACGTTATTTAGAATAGAACACCATAAAGATTAAATAAAATAATAAGAAATTTAGACATCAAACCTATTTCATTTCGGAATCACCGTCTTGGTCCTTCTTTCTGTTTGCTGCAATCTTAGCAAAAATGTCTGCAGCAGCAGCTTGTTCCTTCTTAGAATTTTTTGCAGCCTTTAATTCAGCTTGTTTAGAGTTGTATCTACCCTTGATTAAGTTACCAATAGCTGCTAATTCTTCGTATTTAGCAACATATTTACCCTTGGTAGAATCGTAACCTTCATCGTATAACCAATCTTCGGTATCCATTAACATCTTAGATAATTTTTCTTTTTCTTCTTCACTTGCAAATGGTGCATATTCTTCTTCTAATTTACCTCTTAAAGTATAAATATATTCTTCTAATGCGTTCTTTCTTTCTTCAGTTTCTGCAATCAGTTTGTCTGCTGAAACCATAGTGTTTTCAGTTTCAATCAGTTCATTAAGTGCCTTAGCTGGAATAGATTGACCGAAATATTCAACATTTAAGTCTTGAACCTTGACTAATTTCTTAACAATCTTGTATTCTGGTTCCTTTGGTTCTTCAGCTTCTTCGGTTTCTTCACCTTCCTTCTTTTCAACTACTGGTTGTTCAATTAATTCCTTGAATTCCTTTTCAGAAACAACGTAAGCTTCTTCAATAGTATAGAAACCTGATGGATCTTGTCTAACCT
Organism: Pichia awuae; assembly: GCA_030563725.1. Taxonomy (NCBI): domain Eukaryota; kingdom Fungi; phylum Ascomycota; class Pichiomycetes; order Pichiales; family Pichiaceae; genus Pichia; species Pichia awuae. Next base: position 159,105 of record JAJMJV010000013.1, read on the forward strand.
TAACCTTACATTGAGCAGATTCGTCACCTTCTGGAACTTGAACACCTGTGATAGTCCATTTTGCAATTTGAGCTTCAGTAGAGTTTGGTAATTCTTCTGGGTTAGTGTATTTAGCAGAGATTTCAAAGTCTGCAGTTCTGTATAAGGTTAAAATCTTGGTAGATGGATAAGATGCACCCTTAGTGAAAACTTCCATGTGATCAGCATCTTCTGAACCCTTTTCCCAAGAGTATGTAACAGAATGTAAGTTAATATCTTCAAATTTGAATGGCTTAACTCTTAAAGTTGGTGAGTGCATTGCACAAATGAAAGCTGCACCCTTAGCAATAGATTCATCTTGGTTAAGAGTAGTGGAGTATGGCTTACCGAAAACTTTAGTAATGGTATCCTTTAAACATGGAATTCTAGTAGTACCACCAATTAATTCAATAGAATCAATTTGTTCAGTAGTTAAACCTGCCAATTCTAATGCTTCTTTAATTGGGTTTTCAGTTCTTGCTAATAAAGGTTGAACTAATTCTTCTAATTCTTCTCTAGTCATTTGGGAGGAAACATCAACATCATCCATAACAGATTCAATGTTAATTGGAGCAGCAGTGTTTGCAGATAAAACCTTCTTTAATTTTTCAGAAGCTGCTAAAACTCTAGAGTAAGCTTTTGGATTAGTCTTAATATCAATCTTGAATTTACCCTTGAATTCTTCAGCGAAATGGTCTGCAATTGCCTTATCAAAAACTCTACCACCAAAATTCTTGTCGAAACCAACACCAAGAACCTTCATTTCACCTTTCTTGATTGCAGCAACGGTACAGGTGTAAGAAGAATGACCAATATCAATGAATGCAATTTTTCTTGCTTCATCTTCTGGTAAATCAGTCTTGAAAACACCGTAACCAACTGCAGCTGCAGTGACTTCGTTGACAATTCTAACAGGGTTTAAGCCGGAGATTTTACATGCATCTGCTGCAGCTCTTCTTTGAGATTCAGTGTACCAAACTGGGACAGCTAAACAAACATCTTTAAGAGTAGACTTAATTTCCTTTTCGGTGGTTTGCTTAATCTTGTTGATGTACATGGAAGCCAGTTGTAAAGAAGAGAATTCCTTTTGTTCACCTTGGTATCTCACCTTAGCTGCGGTATTTCCGTTAGAGTCTGTTAATTGAACGGTAGAGTAGTCTTGTTCAACAGAGAAATCTTCGGAAGCTGGGTTTAAACCTAAGATTCTCTTGATACCTGTGACGGTGTTCTTTAAGTTGGAGATTTCTTGGGTTTTACCGGTTTCACCAATTGCTCTGTTCTTCATACCGAAACCGATAATGGTTGGGGTTGCTCTGTTAGAGACTTCGTTAACGACGACATCAATACCTCTGTTTCTTGCAACTGCAATGACGGAATTGTTATTACCTAAATCGATACCAAATGGAGTAGACATGTTTAGTTGGACTTGCAAGAAAGAGCCTCTTTGTCAATGCTTCATGGATGAGTCGTCGAAAGTACCAGCTGTCTTTATATTAAAATTTTTCACCTCGCGGTGACTTCCTTTTTTTCGAGAAGCTTCGAGCAAACGCCGACGCAGGTCCTTATCTCCGGATTAGATAGATATAGATATATACAATTTATCACAATATCATTTTGCTTATACATTTACAAAGTAACGGGGCTGAAAGCATGGAGCCAGACCAAATCCAACCAAACGCAACCAAATCCAAATGGGCCGAGCCCACTTACATTTCACTGACTGTCTTTAGTGTTTTCCATCCAGAGGATTCACCAACAATAGCATCGCCGTTAGCAAGTAAAGAAACCTCGGTATCGTTGAGTATACCACACAAGGCAATAAAAACTAGCACATGCCAGTTATTGAAGGTGTTTTCGACAGAAGCAGTATACTTGCGTGGAAGATTCGATATACTGTGGATTGGTTCACCCAAATACCCTCTATTTTCAACCCATTCACTATCTTTAAACCTGCCCCTTTCACTAAAACCGTGCGTCAACGATACAATTAAATATTCAACGGGAAAAGAAGGCGACGCATTGTGTTTAACTACAACGCCATATTCATTTTTCCCTTGATAGAAAACTTCAGGAACATACCTTGTATTTGTCGTTTCCCTAAGAAACATCTGGTCAGGATGTGTGGATGGACATATAATATCCGCTTTCAAAAGAGCTTCACTGGCTTCACTTGCCTGATAAGTTGAAATATCAATTTCTCCGTTTGAATTACCGCTAACAACACAAGTGACGAATTTACTGCTGAATTCCCCACTTTCACTCCATTTACTCTTATTTCTGAATTTCAGTTGGAACTTAATCGAATTAACAATTTCAATTGAAGAAAGGAAAAAAGATCCCGAATGCCTCTTGCAAATCACACTACCATCGCCTTTCCCTGCATCACTCAAATCGGTGAAAATAACACCCACGGGTTCTAAACCAATTTGTCTATTGATGTTAATAATTTCATTTTCATTATCCCAAGTTTCCAAAGAAATACCATCATCTTCATCCTTTTGAGGTATTTCGTAAATTGCCTCAACTTCACACTTCATACCTACAGGTATTTTATCATATTTTACGTATCTACCAAATAAAATACCAGCTCTTTGTAAACCACTCATTCTCCATGAATTGATAAATGTATTTACCATATCACTTGTCATGAATTCAACATGATCAACCATACGAAACTTTTGTCTTTGTAATGTAATTGCCGAGGGTTGACACTTGGAACAGATTCCTTTAGGCCAAGGTTCATGTCCACCACCACATTTTAAATTGATTGAAAAATCACTTTCTTGAAGCGGTGGAATGTAACTACCGTCACCTTTATTAATACTGCTATTTAACTCTTTAATATGTGCATGAAATGAAATATGTTTAATATTATTATCAGCTTGATAATCTGCATCCCATGGAGGCAGTGGCGAACAATATTCACACATACCTTTATCTCCATGTTTGCATAAATTACTCACACCTCGTTTGATTAAACCTTCATCATTATCTAATTCATCATCTAATTTACTCTGTTTAGTAACTATGGTTTCTCTGATTTTAACCGTATCTTTACCGGATAATGTGACGTCTCCCCCAGTCTTATCTAATGACTTTTTCAAATATTCAATATTGACCATTTCTCCATTTCTGAATCCAAGCTCACCAATGCTTTTACCAAAATCAACCACTTTACCTTGAGCACTTGCCTTAACTGTAGATAAATCAATACCTCCAATTTTAGATACTAATTCAGCCACCAAATCATCAAACTTAGTATTTGAATCACATGGAAATCGGAATTGACCTTCCTTACTTCTGAAACGAATGATTAAACTCATGGTTCTCTTATTTCATTGACAGAAATAGCCTATATTATTATTATATTTGAAATATTGTTTGCCCTCATAACTATGTCTTTTCATGTTAAACGCTCTCCCCCCGCGCAAACCAAAAATTATTTGCCCAGTAAAAATTATTTTTCATAGGAACTCTCGCCCAGCACTTACTCACAAACCTCCCAGAAATCTCCCAGAACTCCGGTCATTTTGGCGAGCTTCCGGGCCAATTTTGGAGGGGAGGAGGATTTTTCTTTTTTTTATTACTCACTGACAGAGATTTGAGCATGAAAATATCTATTTATTTCAGAACAAGAGTAATAATAATAAAAGAAAGAAAGAAGAACAAATTACTGGATTTGAATTAGGTTCTCAACATTTTGGTGATCTATTTCCAATTTAGAGTGTCCAATTATCGTCTTGTCTTGAAACAACTAACAGGAAATCCATTTCGATGCTGAATAGATTTAGCAAATACGCATTCTACGATTCTATAGTAGAAATAGCACATCTGAATCCCGTGAGAAGTGATGCATATTATATTTCTATACAACGAAAATCGCCAAACCACACAACAAGTTCCAAAAATCTGGTTTTCGACACGAGGGATAAGTCCAACAGGCCAAAGTTTTCTGAAATTTTTGGAGGATCAACCAAGACAGCAACAAAATCTTCTCGAAGAGACGTTTCATATAGAGAACATCAGAAGATCATTGCCGGCGTCAGCGTTCCGGCCAAGCCAATTGAACCAGATAACTGTTGTATGTCGGGATGTATAAACTGTGTGTGGGAATTGTTCAACGAAGATATGGAAGAATGGAAAGCCAAAAGGATAGAAGCGGCACACAAACTATTGGAAAAACACAAATCGGCTAAAGTGGCCATTGAAGAATGGCCAAAAGACTGGGATCCACCTAAATTCCTTGAAAGTATAGTCAAGGAGTCCGATGATGTCAAAGCCATGCCTCTTGGTCTGCAAGTTTTTGCACAGTTTGAGAAGAAGAGAAAGCAGAAAAAGGCAGCTGCAGCTGCAGCTTCATCTACAAATGTATAGATATTTATTTTTATTGTTTTGTATTTATTTTGAGTTTATTTGATCTATTTAGATTCCAAACCATGTTTTGCTTAAACTCGACTTGTGTTGTTCATTCGAACGGGATTCCATACCCACACACCATATATTAATTCTGTTTATTAAAAAAAAATACAAAACTCGGTACATACACAAAAAGGGACTGCCATAACAGAGCTGAGCATTTTTAGCTAATTGACATCAACACCTTTACTCTTGAGAAAAACTTTGGCTTCTTCGATTTGTTCTTTCAATTCCACATACTTATCTTCTTTATCTTGTAAGGTCCAAACCCCGTAACCTAAACTGAATAACGCATAACAGCCAAAAGAAATCAACGACCAGAATGGAATTACTGGTAATACTTCTGCTTGAAATGTAGAAGATGTTGGAATAACACCAAAATAAAGGGCAAAATAAATTGCACTGGCGGTAAAAAAGAATATCACGGTTTCACTTGCTTTAGTCATGGCTTACTGATCCTAAGAAAGAGGATATTATCGTTATATTGTCATTGTTTCCAAAATGAGCACTTACACGTTTTTCAAATGCGGTACATACGAAAAGCAAAAAACAACAGCCAAAAATGTAAGGCCCATTTCCCGGCTTCCCAGCTTCCCAGATGCCTTTTCCCAGCAGTCTCGCCCAACTATTTTCGGGGATTTTTCAAATTTCCCTCCACATTTATTTTTTGCCCAGACTTTGTGCCCATGACATGATTGCACTTTTGTGGGAAATCTACCAGCGCCCCTCTGGTCGCGAACGGCGGGCCCGAGCCACAAGACTTGCAAAGAGGACCATGGTCAAAATGGAAAGTTATAAAACTAAACCTCAGAGAGTTGACCAGATAGAGCTGACCAAGAAGGTTGAGGATTATAATAGACAACTAATACCAATCTCTGCACAAATAAAATATACTATGATTTCAAATACTTTACATACATTGTTCAAAACAGCAGGAAAAACTACCGCTATTAGATATTGTAATGTTTCAAGGTTTAATACAATTAGATCATTCACTTCATCATGTGTCAACCTCGCAAAAGAAGACCCAGACGCGGCTCGTAATGCAAGATTACAAGCATTTCTTGACCAGATTCGTGGAACACCTGCAGTTTATAACCAATTGAAGAGTGTTCAACTGATAATTGCAAGCAAATTAAAGGACACTAACCAACCTCCTTCTTTGATGCAACAGTTATCACTTTTGAGCGACCCAGAAGTTCGTAATGAGATGATGAAACTCTCGGAAGCAATGTCAAAGGAGAATATCAATATCAGCAGAGAAGATGTTGGTTTCCTAATGCAAAGCTTGAAAGCCCAAGTTGACAGTGAAGGTGAAAAATAGTCACTGTCAAAAAATATAATAATTTTATAACTACTATACTTGATTATAATAATAATTGCCAATAATTTTAAAAATACTGTCGTTTAGATTTGTTCTCTGTTTTGTCCTACTACTAAGAGTTCTTTATGATATTACAATAGACATGCAAGAAACTCTAACATAGAGAGAGACACCCGTATTTGAAATCACAGAGACTGCGCCACATAAGGCGCCCAGCCACCGTTTTGGATTTTTCATTGAAATTTCAACTGTATTGAACAAGTGAAAACAAGTATATATCATTTATCTCTATAAAGTACACCCAGAACATATATTGAAACTATAGAAGCTATTATGGATGACAACTATCTTTTGGTGAATTTATCAAACACGTTATCTCCGAACAATGAAATACGAAAAGAGAGTGAAAATTTCCTTCTATCTCAAAACGCAAATATTGTACCGCAGATTTTGACAATACTGATTTCAAATCCTGAAATTCCAACACAATTGAAATTGGTAGCATTTACCTTGATCAAGAATAGAATTATATCAGATTGGAGTGCCAGCTCGACGACAGATGAAATCAAAAACTCAATCAAAAATTTGATTATTCAATATATTGTGAATTTCAAAGACCCATTTTCGCAGAATGACCAGTCGTTGGTTAGAATGTCATTAAAAATTGTGGATATTATTTTATTACAAGAAAAGTCTGATTTCCAATTTGAGCTTTTGAATTTAGCAAGTGAATTGGTCAAAAATCAAATCATGGATAAATTTTATATTGGAGTCCTGATTATTAAACAGGTTACTAAACGTAACAGAAATTTGACTACATATGATCTCATTGATGATATAAGTTTGAATTTTTGTCCAATTTACATCAATTTTTTGGAATCTTATAATACTGAATTATCTCAAAGATTAAGCAATCCTAGTAAATCATTAATTACCTATGGAATTTTAAAAACTTTGAATTATATTTTATCTTCTAGAATCCCAAAATATTTTCAATCATCAAATAACTTACAGTCTTTATGCGAAATTTTAAATCAGTTATTTTATTTATTACTTACTAATGTTAACGATTATAGAAATTGTAAATGGATTTTGAGATTTTTCATTAAACTTCAAATTAACTCAAATAAAATTAATGAAAATAATAACTCAATTTATACAGAAGGATTTGTTAGTTTATTAAATAACACAATATTGCCGTTAAATGTATCTACTATGATGAAATATGTTACAGATCATGATAATACCCTCAAAAATTTTGTTATTATAGATTATGAAGATGATATTGCATCAACTAAGGAACGCTCACTTTATTATTTCCTGACTTTCCTTACAAAGTCACTTTCTCATAAAACCTATCATTGCATTGAACCATTCTTAGAAAAAATCATTTCACATGTTGTAGTGAAAATACTTTCACTTGATGAAGATCGGATTGAAATTTTTACAGATGAACCCATTGAATTTATTAATTCAAATATTAACTCCACTTTGTTGCCATCGTCATCAACATTTTCCAGCATGAATAATTCAGATTTAGATTCATCTGCATCCTTATTTTTACAAAAATTAATCACAAATAGAAATGAAATTGTATCTCCTTTACTTTCCTTAGCTGATCAAATTTTATCATCAAATGACAAATTGTCAATTCCTTGCGCTTTAACTATTATAACATTTATTCAAACCAATATTGATTTGACAAAATTTCAAGAATTAATGTCAAAGATTATTCATATTAATAGTAACTTAACTAATTCTGAATTATGGTTACGTTGTCTAATATATGATTTTTTTTGTAGTTTGAAATTAAATTATGACCCAATAGAACAATTTAACTTATCTATATCATTAGATTCTAATCAGCCACTGCCATTATTAATAACCACTTTAAAATTGATCATTTTAAAATCTAATACTGCAACGGTCAATCCAATTCAATTGATGCAAATTTTATTAACAATTGGTGAAAATGAAAATTTAGAAATGACTACTGATTTGGTGGATTTGTTAGTTGAAAAATATCCCCAACAATTGGGACCATATAGTTCAGAATTGATTAATAATCTTTCAACATCTTTTATACAACTACTGGAACAAGGTGATATGAATACATCTTCTGAAGATGATAATAAGGAAAATAAATTATTGGGCCTTATTAATAATATCTTGACAATTATTATGTCATGTAATGATAAAAATGTTATATTTCAAATTAAGGAACAATTAAACTCGATTATATCTGCTGTTTTAGATAGTGCATTATTAGACTTTGTTGAACCAATTTTGGAATTAGCCGAAGAAATGAATACAATTAGTGAACAGGTATTTAATTTAGAACTTGTTATTTCGAGTTTTAAAAATTATGGTTTTGACTATTTTGAATATTATGAACAATTTTTTCAAACTGTTTATTGCTATGGTAATTTAGAACAACGTACAACATTAACTGGATTGATGAAATGGATACTGTTTGAAAATCCCTCAGGTTTTGAATGTGACGATTTAGAATTTATCAAATTCGTATCTGATTTAGCTTCAGAAATGGTTATTTCGTGTAATAAAAATGAAGATGATGGAGGATTGAGTGATGAATTATTTGGCCAGATTTTTGAAATGCTGTATAATTTTTTTGAAGATAAAGAAGAATTTTGGAGTGAAAAGAATACTTATCGTCTTATTCTTGGAGGATTTTATAAGAAGACAGATGTTGTTGTGAATATTTTCAGTTCTAATATTGAAGAATTTTTAATAAGATTTGAAGAATTTGTTAACAATGATGGTTGGAGTACTGTATACGATTTGAAATTAGGCATGCTTGCGTTAATGGAAATTGTCAAGAACAATTCACTCAATGAAAATTTGAAGAGTATGTCCATGAAATTACTGTCAAAACTCTGTGATGGTATGAATGCAGCCATTGAACATCGTGAAAAACTGATACAATTTTCTGTCAATGAAAGAGACAACGAGAAAGAAAAGGCCGAGTTTGTAATTGATGATGAGTTTGATGAGCTATCAAAAAAATCGGTGTTGGACAATATTGATGTTTTTGGGGATTTGAAAACCTTTTTAAGTAGCCATTAAGATGGAGATTTTTCTGTTTTCTGATCATTTCGTCATATTTTAATATACACAATTGTAGCCATATAAAGACTTTATATAAATTCATTTATTTAATCTTTCCCTACTGGCTTTAAACAATTCTTGCTGTTTAGCCAACAATTCTTCTTCCGTTAGACCAGATTTGACAAATTTGCTTTCTTTACGCTTTTCTTTGATTTTTGCATTATTTCGACATGATTCAACAAATTCTTCGAGAATTGGTATGTAATGATTGAACCCCAATGTTTCAATTGCTCGTATAACATGGTCCGTAGATATGGTTTTTTTTAGATCCTGTTCTGCAATATCATTGGATTCCGTTGCAACAATCATGATGAAATTAATACAGCATTCAATCAATGCCTCCCTTGTTTCCTTTGAAAATACCGTATCATTGGGTAAAATCTCGGTAAGGATCTTTTGCACTGTAGCACGAGGAAGAGACAAGTCCTCGTTTTCCGACATATTAATTTCTACTGTAATCCAAAATGCACACCTCTATATATTCCCCAGCCAATAAAAATGCAAACAGACAATCCTGTTTAAAACTGTAAACGCCCGTTCTTTTGATAATGTTAAGCAAAAGGTCTGAAAATCAACAAGATGAAAAAAACATTTTTCTTGTTTTTCTCATTTTTTCTAATTTTTAAATTTTTCACTTTGAAATTTTTTTCACATTAATAAAAACTTAAGGAACATGTTGTTTTGAAGAAAACTACACAGGCATAGACACAGAAGGAAGCTGAAAAGAAACCATGACATCTAACAGCTTGATCACATCAGAGTTTAGTGGTACGCCTCTTTCGGGAATTGTATATACAAGTATTTCTCTCGATACTCCAATTTTGAAATTCCAACCGTTAAATAATACACAATCCGAATCCATTTCTCCATTAGCTTTGGATGCTAGCTCTAGACCAACGGATCTTGTTTGGATCAATGAAAACCACTTTGTTATACTCTATGATAATAAACCTTACTTGGAACTAATTGACACAAGGGATATTTCCAAAATCAACCAGCATGTCAACCTAATTACATCTTCAAGTCCTGCATCTTGCGCATGTGCAACATTTGACAGAAACTCCAACACTTTGTATTTATTAGACACTGTCAATAGACTTTATGTTTATGCATTTGACGAATATTCAACCACTTCAAAGTTACAAGAAATTTCCAATTATGTGATTACAGATTTGACTGAATCGATTTCAAAGATGACAGTTTATAAGCAACCTATGGATAATTCTCTCAAATTATTATTGATGTCTAATGCATTATACGAATTTGATTTAGAATCCAAAGTAGTTGAAAAAACCTTGAATTTATTTGTTGACAAAGCTAATTGTTTTGAACTCATTAACAATGATTCCAATCTGTTGGTTTCCTCTGTCAACGATAGATTTATCAATTTGGTTGATCTATCCACTTTTAAAGTCAATACCATCTTTGTCATGAATTCCCCAATAATTAAATTTCACTTGACCAAATTCAAAAAGAAGAGTATTTTAGCTGCAATCGATCAGGATGGTTTCGTTGAATTATTCAAAAACCCACTATCTCAACAGAACGAATCTTTACCTCTAGCTTCAAAAAGAAGAAGAAAAGTTAACAACGTCAAGAGTATACAATATTCATCAATTTTAAAATTATATAGTGATGAATCATGCCAATCTCCTAGTAAAATTGATAACATCATTTTTGATCATGATAATTTAGTCATTTCCTATTTACAAAATGAAAACTATTTTATTCTTGATAAATTTAATTGGTTTACAAATTCACTTGATTCAGCAGAAATTAAAATCCAAAGGAAAAAATCTTCAATTGAACATTTACAACTTAAATCTCAAGATAAGGCGTCTTTAGGTAATTATACCGAAGATCCTTCTCTTGTTACTATTCGTACTGGTGATAATTTTATTGACCTTGATCCGGTTGTTAGTGCAAAGGAAGATACTGCAGAAAAAGATCACGAAGAAGAAGAAGATGAAGGCGATGATTTCAACACACTGGTATCAAGATTGGATAAGAGTACAAATAATTTTACCGACAAAGTATTTAAGAATAATAGTAAAGACACAACTTCGAACAAATTTAAATTTCAAATTGGTACTTTAACTACTAATTTGTCACAATCTTTACGTAATAATGACACCGGTATGTTTGATTCCATCATTAATAATACTATTGATGAAAAAGTTGTCAAATTAACTATTTCTCAATTAGAACAGCATACAGTTTTGAAAATGTTAGATAAACTATCAGAACTTGTTTTTAAAAACAAATTTAAAAATACCAATGAAGCTGCAGATCTTGGTTTAGGTAATTCGAGTATTGGTTTGACTACTTGGATACGATATGTTTTAGTTTACCATGGTTCATATTTAATGAGTGCTTCTAATGGTAATGGAGATTTACGTCGTAGGCTTGGGCTTTTAGGTATGAGCATGAACAAAAGAGCAGATAACATGAATAGACTACTTGAATTAAAGGGATCTCTTGCGATGGTATCGGTCAAGGCCGCTGTCATCAGAGAACTTGAAACTGTAGGTGGTGAAGATGATGGATTTGAAGAAGATGACGTTGAATATATCGAAGAAGAAGAAGAAGAAGAAGAAGAAGAAGAAGAAGAAGAAGAAGAAGAAGAAGAAGAAGAAGAAGAAGAAGAAGAAGAAGAAGAAGAATAAGAATACGGAGCAAAAGTGTTCAGAAGATATTGATTGGAATCAATCAATAAATGAAATCCAAAACGTTGATTACGACAGTGGAGAATTTTAAAGAATCTGATAGTAAAATCAAAAGAAATATAGATAATTCCCTACCCCATGTATAATTCGGGCTATACTTTGTAATAAATAACATTAAACTAAAAAGTTGAAAATTTTAAAATGTATTTTTGAAATTTCGTCTTCTCATTTCGCAAAATATGTTTTGAGTTTTACACAAAACCAACTTCTTTTGTTAGAAGCCAACTTTGACGAAAAAGTGCTGAATGGATCCAGGTGATATTAGCAGAGACTTCATGAGTGGATTTGGTAACAATCTGGGCAATTCAATGGGCCAAAAATCTGGGGTCAATAGTGACCCCAACTCAAACATGAGTCCGAACATGAATGCAAACATGAATGCAAACATGAACTCAAACATGAACCCAAACATGAACCCAAATATGAACGCATCTCAAACACAAACGCAAGCAACAGGTCAATTAGGCAAACCTGGTATGACAGCACAACAGGTTTTAACACATTTGATGAAAATGGACCCTGCACAAAGGAATAATGTCATTTCAAGAAACCCACAATTGCGTGCATTTCTTGTCCAAGTTGAACAACAACGTAGATTACAGATTCAGAAAATGCAACAACAACAACAACAACAGCAACAACAACAGCAGCTGCAACAACGTTTATCTCAACAATTGCAACAGCCACAACAGTCACAGCAAAACATCAACCTTAATATAAATAACAAGACTACGGAGGCATTAGTTAGCCCTGCAGTAACTCGTGATAGTCAATCCGTTAAACAATCTAACTCTTTAGATTTTCAAAAGGAGCATCAAAAACAAGCACTTCTACAAATACAACAACAACAACAACAGCAGCAGCAGATCACTTATAATTCATCACCTTTACAAACCGCAAATACTACAGCAGGTTCACCTGTTGATTTACAGGATCAGACATCTGGCTACTCAAATATTTCAATGAATTCTTACAATGGATTTGAATCAAATGAAATACCAAAAGATAAAATTCCTAAGAAGCCACTACAAAAGAAAGGCATGAAAAAGAGAGCACTTACAGGCGTTTATGCATCTGCTTCTTCTGTAGTAGATGAAAATCAAACTGAGGTTCAAGATATGGGTAAATTCAAGCAAGTAGGAGGTGGCCATGTTGAAGGCGTAGAAACTACAAATTCTACAGAAAATGTCGTTGATTTAAATAAAGAAATAGTGGAAAGTAAATCAGGAAAAAAATCTAACCAGTTTGAAGAATTTTCAGATTTTACAAATCCAATGTTATCAAAACCAAATGAGTGGTCTGAATTGTTATCATCACGTGGAATGGATGTTGGTTCAGATTTAAAGCTGTATGAAGATATCATTAATAAAGACTTGGATTATTTAAAACACACGGCGACAGTTCAGCATGTCAGAAAACAAAATCCTGCAAAAATCAATGATAAGTTTGGGGTCAATGGTAAATTATTTCAAAGAATTTTAAAAGATTTACAATTTTATCAGAAGGTTAAAAATGCAAGAATGCAGTCGATGAAATTACCCAACGAATCTAATGGATTAACCAGTAAAATGTGGGGTGATGGATATAGTGGATATGGTAATGGATTTACGAATGGTAAAGTTGAATTTATTTTTCCAAAAAATAGCAAAAGTGGATATAAAGAGGAACATTTAGGTGAAGGCAACGAAAAAATTTTCCAAGAAGCTGAATATGTTCCAATTAGATTAGATTTTGACGTGGATAGAGATGGATTTAAATTAAATGATATATTTGTTTGGAATATGAATGATGACGATGAAACCTTACAAGCTTTTGTTGAAGAGATGATCAAAGATTACAGAATTGTTGGTAATACATCCAATGTCCATAAAAGAATATTTGATTCCATCAAGGAACAAATTTCAGATATTCATCCATCTGTCATTAATCCTAATATCGACTTGAGATTCCCAATTAATCTTGATATTACCATTGCAAATAACCAATTGGTGGATAAATTCGACTGGGATCTAATGAATCAAGAAAACGATCCTGAAGAATTTGCACAAACTCTCTGTGAAGAATTCGCATTACCCAATGAATTCAAAACTGCCATTTCCCATTCTATTCGGGAACAGTGTCAGATTTATCTCAAATGTTTGTTTTTAATTGGTTATAAATTCGACGGTGGTGCTATTATCAGTGAAGATTTAAAGGAATTTCTCCGTTCTGGTTTCGACCAAAACAATGTTTTGATGCCCAGATATCTATTATCCGATTTTACTCCTTCTGTTCAAGAACTGTCCATCAACAACTTCGAAAGCATCATCAAGGAGAGAGAAAGAGAGGCTAAGCGTAAAAAGAGAGGTGTTACTAGAGTTGGACGCCGAGGTGGGTTTGTTTTGCCTGATTTGAGTACTATGCCCAAGACATTTCGTACACCTTTACCTTCTACGTTATTTCCTTCTGGTGTTACCATTTCTGACGATGTTAATTACAGACTCGATGAATATTTAGACGTCCCGGTCGAAATCAGTATTCCGAAACCCCAGGTTCAAAAACTTCGTGAATACGAGGCGGATCGAAAATTCTTGCTTGAAACCTGTTTGAAACAGAAGATCCAGACCCAAGAATGGCTTGCTCGTATGAGATCCCGTCGTATGAGGGGGGAGACATTCACTGCAACTGTTCGTGTCGACTCTGATCCTGCAGCAGCAGAGTCCCAGGCCCCAGATTCCGGACACACCGGCCTCGGCGCAGTAGAAAGCGACAAGAAAAGTGAAAAAGAAAAACTCAATGTGCACATTCGTTTTGGGTGGCGTTGATATAAGGTGTTTTCTTTCTTGTTGATAACAGCTACGGTACAGCAACGGTACAGCTACGGTACAGCAAAGGGGGAGGCAAGTAGAACTTAGTTGAGGAATATTGCAAGGGACACTATGACGATACAGCAAAGAATCGGCGGAATGATGGAAACAGGGAGGAATTCAGTGCGGGAGATATTCAACAATGCACCTATGCTAAGGCATGTGAATCCCAATAACAGATATAATCTAGTGTCGACAGGAGATCATATGGATCCTTCACGTACAAGGAACATCAATGGCCATATCGTTCACGTGGGAAATGCCAATGATGGGGTTTTCAGTAATCTGTCTGCCAAGCCGTCGGCAACCAGCGGCCGTCCTGTAACAGACCATTTGCCATCATACGACGAAGCGTCACATGACCCATCTCCACCATACTGGGAAACTTCGGTTATGTCTGAGTTTGATGAAATCTATATCGACGGTATACCTGTGGGTAACATGTTCAATTTTCTCTGGAGTGTGTTGGTGAGCGTTTTGTTTCAGTTTCTAGGGTTTGTGATCACATATTTACTCCATACTTCTCATGCAGCCAAAAATGGTGCCCAGTTTGGGCTTGGGGTAACTGTCATTAATTTGGCGTTCTATTCTTTGCCAGTTAAAATCAGTAAAAGCGAAATAAACTCGACAATATCAAGATTCAGACCATCAGACCCAACCTCTATAGATGCCACCGAACAAGACATTCAGGTCATTTTTGGCTCTCTAGATAACTATCATTCCACTCTAGCATCGCATGGTGAAATCAATCAATCGGATAAATTGCTGCATGGCAATATTTTACTGAGTCTTACCCTTTTTATACTCGGTGGTGTTTTGGTGTCAAAAGCACTTTATGATTTTTATAAGGTCAAAAGATTGGAATTCTCAATCATGTTTCCTGCTAGCAATATGAACAACAGCTCCACCGCAAATGGTAACGATCTTGCTGATAATAATACTACTAATAATAACAACAACAATAATCAATCAATTGAGTTATCAAATAATATTGCTGAAATAGTGTAGTACTTTATACCTTTTCATTCATTCATATACCCATCAACCTCATTTATTGCGTCCTACTTTGGTGCTTCTTGTGTACTTTATAATAATTATCATTTCTTTATATATATAAAATATAATGGAAAAATTAATTGTCAATAATTTTACAAAACTTTACCTAAGTTTACTTAATGTAATTAATTTAAAATAACTAACATTTTCTCATAAATGGTGAAGACAATACCACCACTTAAAATTAATCTACCTAATCTTGGAGTGGCACCTTTCCAAAATGTCATTAATCCTTCATCTTTGAAAATTTTAACAAAACAATTGAAGGTACTGGTGTATTGTTTGCTTGCATCTAAAGATTGCATACGCGTCTTAACTGTGTCAATTGGCATGGTTGTATAAACAGTAATAATACCTGCAAACGCACCAAGCAAAAATGTCAAACCACTGCTTAAAGGTTTGTCTCTTGGGGTATTACTCCAATCTTGCAATGCACCTTTAATCTTAGAATATGAACCTAAACGAACGGCAGAATTGGCACCTTGTCTCATTGCAACAGGGAGTAATCCAGCATATAAACCTTTAAAACCCAATTCTTTGATAAGGCGGAATGTACCTCTGATACCATCTTGGTATTTAGGTTTCAAACTTTGTTTATCATCGATCTTGGCGGTTTTAATGGCTTCTGCTGGTGTCACTGCAAGAACACTCTCTAAAAGACCGGCTCCAAGACCTGCAAATACACCTCTAGGCCCTGATAGGGTACCATCTTTATCAGCTAAAACTCTCTTAATCGCATCAAAACCCAAGAATCGCACTGATGCCTTAGCAGTATTACCTACAACAAAGGCTGGACAACCAACATATAATGCACTGACACCTTGAGAACGTGCAACTGTATAGATTAAAACAAGTGGGTTTCTGGACATTTTAGAGCTCTTGTCCACCAATTGAAGTCTGGTTTTGGCAAATTCAAATGGATATGTGACAACTCCCTCAACTGCACCTGCAACACCCCCTGCAATAAATGATTTAAATGGATCAGGTTTCTTTTGACCGGTGGTGGTAGACATGTTTTTTTCTATTAAACTCCGTTTATATTAAAGGAACTTCTTCAACAATAAAGGCAGCGTTTTGAAAATCAGTCATTTTTCACAATCAATCAAAAATTAAGATTTTTTTTTCATTTCTCGTTTTTTTCAAAATGGAAAAGTCCCTTTTATTGTTCGTGGTCAATTTCATAAACCTGGCTAGTTTCCACGTCGGAATCAGCTGAGTATTGAGCTGTATGTAGATTTTCGGAATCACTTTCGACGTGGTTATCTTCATCGTCGCTTGTTTCAATAACACCTTCTTCTTCGGCCTGTAAAATATCGGAATGAACACCTTTCACGATTTCTCGGACCACATATCTTGTCCATCTCCGACGTCTAACGTCACCTCTACTACGTTTTAATTTACTTTTTCCAATACCCAAACCCGCTGCATAAGCGTCCACCCCATTACCCATGACAACTAAATCATAAACCCATTTATTCTCTTCATCGATATCCAAGACATCTTGTAAATAGTTATCATTGACCCATTTTTTTGGACACAAATCTATATACCAGCCATCGTGTTTAATACCTGTATCCAACTGTTCGACAAGCTGTTTGTCTAAAATTAAAGAATCAAGCAAAACATTATTAAAATCATTACTTGCTCTCCTTCTCTGAATATTTGATTTAGATTTAATAGACTCAGAACTTTTATTAATAAGAATATCCTGGCTTGATCTTCTATTCTTTTTTGCCTGCATTTTTGCCAGTTTTAAATGTTTTCTCTTTTCCTTCATAATTTTATTCTTTTCATGATCAAAAATCAACCTTCTAGTAATATCTTCCTTTTCTTGTAAACTACAATCAAGACTGTGCTCAGGGTCAAAACTAAATTTTCTGTTAGATTCTAATAAATCTTGGGTATTAACAAATTTCCATCCAGTAGGTGGTGAAATACTATCTAATAATAGAGTTCCTTCAACAGGTAAATTGTTCAATCTTATATGGCTATTTGGGGAATAAATATCATTGGCAAAGCAAACAAACTGCCAATTTTTAATTTCCTCATTAAAAAATTGTAATTCGAATATTTCAAGTTGTCTGATTTCCATCTTATTGGAATTTAAATCTAATTCTTTGATTAATTTAGATTCATAATAATTCAGCATACTTCTTGTTTTCAATCTTAATTCCTCACTAAAAAATTGTTCTAAAACTTTTTCTCTATTTGTTGGATGTAAAGTAATCACTATTACCCATGAAATAATAACTATTAAGAGCTTCAAATATGGGAAAAACGTTGATATTAGTAAAGTGCCAAAAATTTCTAGAACAATAGCAAATGAAAGTAAAACAACAAAAATTAGCCAAGTAAGCATTTCATCTTTGAAGTAAAATAACTTCCAACACCACGAATTAACAAAATTCCAAACATGAACATATAAAAGCATATGGTTCTGTAAATCTGTTAAATTAAGTAAAAATTCCCTTGAAAATTCATTGACTGGTTTAGGTAACTCATTTTCCCACCTTTCAACACTTTCATCAATATTTGGATTTTGAACCATGTATGCCGGTATTATAATTTCAAAACAAACATAAAATAGTGGTATGGTTAATAAATTAATTGGCTTTAAAATGCATAATGAAAAAAATAACATAATTGTAATTGTTGTTAGAGGATCTGTCCAATTTATAAAATTAATCACAAAGTCAATTGTTTCAAAGGGTATAGATAATCTCTGTAATAACATAATAGAATTTTTAGACATGACCTGCATACTTAATTGAGGTCTCAATTTTTGCATTTCAATCCGATGTAAAATACGATCCAATTCTCGTTTACTTGATGTTGTTGTTGTAGGGATGGCCATTGATATTAATCTTTCCATGAACTTATCTGCATAGCTACTTCCAATTGATTCCTTTACTGCAGATTTATCGTTTGAACTGTGGTCTGCTGTATTTTCTGACTTTGACCGATGCATATCTGGCGGAGTAGTGTTTTTGTTGGATTCGGCGGTTCCAGGATTCCCCCCTTCTGAATTCAAATTTTCCATTGCACCCGACAATGTCTGGGCAGTATCCCACAATCTGTTTCCCAATGCTTCCATGTTATTGCTGTTGTTATGGTATAAAAAGAAACACCGAGCCCCAAAGACCAACATATTTTGAATCCTCAGAATCATTAAAAAAGGAAATTCCAAGACATGTCAAAATCCGTTTTGGGTGGGTTTTTGGTGCATGTACCACACGTGCCGCAGGAAGGACACATACCATATATATATATAAATATATGTGTGTCTGTGTCTGTGTGTTTGTATGCTTGTGTATTAGGAGAGAAAGAAAGAAGTTAAAAGAGAGAGAAAAGGTGTTTGTATATTATCGGTCGTTCATTTTGTAGTTACATATTTTATAAAGCTTAGCTTTTGAAGAATCCAAAGAATCTCTTTTTCTTTTTCTTCTTTTCGTCTTTTTTACTACCTTCACTATTAGTAGTTGCAATACTGTCATCATTTCCAGCTACTAAGTAGGAAATATTATTATTGTCACTGGCCCCAGAAGAGGAACTCCGAACAGCCTGTAGACCAATTGTAGGTATAATTTGAATTCCAGGATTATCAATGTTAATTTTAGGAACCTTAACAGAACCTGATTTGCCTTTGCTAGTTCCCTTTTGTTGTTGTTGTTGTTGTTGTTGTTGTTCTAGTTTCTTTTGTTGTCTAAATCGTTTAAGTTTTTCAGCAAAATCGTCATTGTTCTCTCCGACCGCTTCACTGACCATACTCTTGCGTCTTTGAAGTTGCTCTGGAACACCTGTAAGTGTTCGAACTAATGCAGATTCTTCATCGCCCATTTTAGCAGACTCGGCTAATTGCACACCATATTTACGTGCAGAATCAGAAACAGTAATTAGATAACGTTTAAAAGAATCTTCATTCAATGGTTCGGACTCTAGTCTCAAAGTTTCTTTATAAATAGCAATTTGGGATTCTAATTCCAGCCTTTTTAATTTAAAAGAAGCTGAATTTGTAGTTGTTGCAACAAACGCAGGTGGATTGGTTGAATCAACACTAATATCATCATCATCACGATCTTCTCTATTTGACATATGTAATTCATCATATCCACCCATGGTACCTTGCGCATGAATTATCTCTGATGAAACGGACGTATTATCCAAAACTGTGCTGCTATTATTATTCAAGTTTTTATATTTCAAACGCCTCATAACTGTATCCAATTCTTTCATTATATAAGAATCATCATTTCCACTCTTGCTAATATGTTCTCGTTGATCTTCAGCTGAATAAATTCCAACCTTATCTAATTCATCTAATAACTCATCATTTTCAAAGCTTGAATTTTTATCAGCTTTATCTAAAAATTTCATTCTTTTATCCAAAACTTTAAACAATTTTTGTTCATACAATCCCATATTAACAGGAGAAACGATAATTGTAGGTATAGGAGATTTAACAACGATCCTATCAGTTAACCTTTTAGTTGCCCATGCCTTTGTAGGTGGTGCTTTACCTGGTTTAACACCAACAATTGTAAGTGAAGGTTGGTAAAGTTCAAACATATCCTGGAAAACATCATTAGTTGAACCAACAGCTAGTTCTACGGTAATTTTGACGATTCTGTCAGGGTTTAAAATAGATAAAGCATACTTTAAAATATTTTCAGTCACTACTTGGGCATATTCTGGGGAATTTCTTATTTTATTTTCATTTATATTAGAAGCAACAGCAACATCACTGTTTCTCCTTTGAAATCTTGATAATGATCTGCCTGGATTTTTAATTGAAGAAACAATAATAAGTGAATCACCATCTTCTAAAAATTGATTACATGCCCAATCAATTCCAACCCATGTATGCCTTCTACCACTAACATAACACAAAATAACTCTATTATGTAATTTAGGTTCAGCATATTTTAATCTTCCTGCATACATGTCATCAAATAATTTATGTTTTCTAGTTAATGTACATGCATCATGTGTAATAATTGGACTAGATGGATACTTTACATCAAATAAAGTTTTCAAAGTAGTATTATTATCCAATCCAGCAACCATATCAAAACTAGGAAATGGTCTATTTCCAGGACTTACACTTCTACTTGGCGACCTAGATGATACTCTTAGATTTCCACGAGAATCTGATTTTCTACCTCTATCTTCACGATCATCATTACTAAATCCATAATTACCATCATCTGAATCACTATCACTAAATGATGATAGTGGATAGTTATTGATATCATCTGAGAATTTTAAGTTCACAGTATCAAAACTGACTGAATTCAGAAAATATGAATCAACCGTAGTTGAATCGTTACCCTTTTTAGCCAAAATCGATTTCACTGGTGCTGCAGGCTTACTCTTATGTGGAGGTTTCGTTGCCATTGGAGTAAATGAGTCTCTTAACATATCATCTTGTAATAAATGACTACATTTAGAAGTGCTTAATTCACTGCACTTCAAACATTTCCCCGTGGCTCTAGATAAAACATCACTAGGTGTTGCAGGTTTTAAGTTATCAGGTACCGGCGTAGTCAGATGAATTGTATGATATGGATAGATCGTTAGATCCGATTGGATTTTCGTTGGATTCAAACTCTTATACACTGTATCACCAGCGTGTGATTTGGTCTTCCTTAAACCCTCAAGCTCTGGACTATCAGCCCAAGACAATGTGGAGTGGAGATTTGCGGTACCGGGGGTGCAGCCACCACCGGATGTTGAATACGGACTTAATGCCCCATCTTTCCCACTTCTCGTCATGGAAAAGTAATCTTCTGCCAATTTGCTGTTCATTGTATCAATTGAGGTACCTTTTCCCGTTTTCCTTGGCCCTTGATTTGAAATTGAAAATGAGTGATAATGCTGTGAAGAGATAATATCAATATTATTTTAAACAAATCAGCAAGAAAATCTCACGAAATTTATCGTTTCTGTTTCTCAAATCAATCCAAAGTAACAAGCTTTTTTTCAAGTTTAAAAGAGAGGTTCGAGTAGTGGGGAGGGGGTTTAAATGAAGGTGATGTATTTAGTAGTATATAATTATATATATAAATTGGTTGGTACTAGCTCTGGCTGTTAACCGCAAGTTCCATGATCAATCTTGTAGAAAGATGGAGGAATGGATATGCACTAAATGATGAGACAAGTTCTTCGTCAGAATTACTATAAACACTGGAATCGGCTCTACCATTTTTGCTTTCCCAACCATCGAATTTAAAATCCACCAAATAATTATTTGGCTCTAGCTGGAAAAGCTGGATTTGCATTCTCATCATATCTGGGATATTATCGACATCCTGGACGTTGACATGTTCTTTTGGAGCATATCTCCATCTTACTTTAATGGTCCATAGTTCTTCTTCAGAAGGTCTCTGCCATTCGGCCCCAAGATTTCTCAATGCACGATATATTTCGCCCATGACATCAAGAGGATACGATCTTGATCGTATACCAAAATGCCATCTTGTTTTGGATCTTTTAGGTGTTACTGGTTGAACATTTGCCAATTCTGGGAAAGATTGTAACATATAAGCTTTATGGATTTGAGGTAAAGACGATGGCAAAATTGCAATTGTCGAGTGTGGTGCTACATTCAATGTCTGTTGTTGACCTTCAACACCAGCGGCAGTTCTCCACTCGCTATCTTGTTCTGAAAATCTGTTCTGTTGTTGTTGTTGCAGCATTTGCTGTTGCTGTTGTTCTTGTTGTTGTATATGTTGCTGCTGTTGTTGTTGTTGTTGTATCTGCTGTTGTTGGAATTTCTGATCATTTTGAATATCATTAATTTTATTCGCATTATTGGCATCTATTGCTTCACTTTCAATTCGTTCCTTTTTCATTGATTGAACCAAACCTGTGTTTTTACGCATCAATTCATAGCTATCTAAAATTTCTTCAGTTTCAGGGACCTTTCCGATTTTAATTGCTTCGATAATTTCTTCTTTGTTATAACCCATAGTTGACGAAAGTGCAAAAATAACATCTTCATCAATATCATCAGTTGTTAAAGTTTTATGTTCCATAATCGTAGAAGCTATTAAATATTCAGGTAGTTCAACTTTAAACCATTCATCTTCTAAAATTTCGTGCACTGTAATTCTATTCAATGGATTAACAACCAACATTCGAGTTAGTAAATTTTTAGCTCCAGGAGATAAATCATGCGGTAGGGTATACACTCCATTGCTGATTTTCTTAAATAACGCTGGAATCGATTCATCATCAAAAGGTAATCGACCACATAACATAACGTACAAAATAACACCACATGACCACACGTCCACTTCTGGTCCGGCGTATAATTTACCGGAAATGACTTCAGGAGCCGCATAGTTAGGCGATCCACAACTGGTTTTCAAAAAGTTACCGTCACTCATGATATTTGATAGACCAAAGTCGGCAATCTTGATATTCAACTGGTCATCAAGCAATAGATTTTCCGGCTTTAAATCTCTGTGGACGATTTTGTGGTTATGGCAATAGTCAATTGCCGCTATGATCTGTTGAAAAAACCTCCTGGCCTGGTGATCTTTCATCCGGCCATTTTGCACTATATATTCAAAGAGTTCTTTGCCTGCATATTCAATAACCATGATGATTTCCTCCTTGGATTTAATAACGTCGTACAATTTGATAATATGAGGATGGTTGAGCAATCTCAAGTACGAGATTTCCCGCTCGATTCTTCCCTGCATATCTGACTTAGCAAGCGTCTTCCTGTTGATGATCTTCAACGCCACTCTCTGGCCCGTGGTCGTGTGATATGCCAACTTCACTTTACCAAACGACCCTTCACCAAGAGTCTTGACGATCTGGTACTTGCCGATCCGGTTTGTCTCTTTATACCCTTCGCCCTGCGCATGCTCCTGTTTCTGGTTCTGGTAGTGCTGCTGTTTGTGCTCGTCCATGGTTGCTTGTGTCTTGGCTGTGTCCACACGGATAAGCACATCCTCATCCTTGTTTTGCCAGCAATTCAACTTCTCCACATTAATTTCGCTGCACGATAAAAACTCAAAACCCAAAAAACAAAAACCCAAAAATAAAAATAAGAAAAAAGAAGACCGCCTCGGCTACTCGGCTGTCAGATGTCGGCTGTCGTCTATTGGCCTATTCGGCTGCCGCAACAAAAGCCAAAACCGGTATTACGTAAGCTGGAATCTGTCTTGCGTTTTAGCGAATCTTCGTTTCAAGTGAATCTTCATTTCAAGTGTTTGTTATAAAAGAAAAGCTTATAAAAGAATTAAATTTCTATAAAGGTTTTATTGACTTGTGGCTGGTAATTACATGCAGTGGCATGGTAGTGTCGGCTTAACGGGTTCTGATAATACCTGCTGCCATTAAAACGACAATCTTTTTATAAATTTCTGGGTTTTTCATATGTTCATTTAATGCCGCAGGGTTGCCTTGTGCCTGTTGTAAAATGGTGTTCATGATTGGATCTTGTAAAATTTCAACAACTTCAGGGAAAGTTTGGAATCTAGCAACAGATTGTTCGAAAGTTTCACCTTCGTTGGGTTCAAATCTTAAAGAAAGAGCCTTTTGTAGTAAAGCTTCGATTTCTCTGATTGTGGTTGGATTATTACCGTTTTTGATTTCTGCATCTTTTGCATCATATAAGGTATCAACACAGGTTTTATAATCTTTCATAGCCAATTGAGCATTTGCCTTTCTAATATATGCTCTAATAAAGCTTGGATCTAATTTAATGGCTTCATCACAATCTCTGATTGCATCAGGGAATGACATTAATTTTGCCAATGCAGCAGCCCTATTAGAATAACCTCTCGCATCTTTAGGATCTCTTTTAATCATTTCTGCATATGCCTTAACAGCATTTGGCCAGTCACCTTTAGTGAAATATTCTTTTCCTAATAATCTTGCTTCTTCAGCTTTTTCAGCATCTATATATGATTCAGATTCTCTTTTCTTTAATTCCTTTTCTGCGGCTCTTAATTTATTGAGTGTGTCAGCAGTTCTATGTTCAGTTAAAGATTTTTCAAAATTTTTAATTGCATTAGCTAAATCATCCTTCTTTAAATAACAATTTCCAATTCTAGCAAATGATTTTGCAATTAATTTATAATCAGATCTCATACTTCTACCTTCATCAATTGCAGTTAAACAAGTTTGAATTGCTGTATCATATTCACCTTTTTCAAATTCTGCAGCTGCTCTATTATTTAAGAAAGTAATATCTTTAAAAGATTCCCATGCTTTATTATATAATTCAATTGCTTCATCAAATTTCTTTTGTTTATATAATGCATTTGCTTCAACTTTAAATCCATCTGCAACTGCTCTATCAGAAACTTCTTCTTCAACAACTGGTTCTTCAACAACTGGTTCTTCAACAACTGGTGCGGAAGTTTTCTTTTCTTCATTCTTTGTAGGTTCTGGGGTTGCATCTTCCATTTTAATATCTGAATCATTATAATTGGAACCATTGTTTGGAGGTTGTTCTAAATCAATACCTAAAATAGTAGTGATAATAGTCATCAATCTTGGATCTGACATCATATCTGCAGCAACGGATTGAGGGTTTGATTGCATCTTCTTAACTTTTTCAACTAACATTGGATCTTTCATCATTTCAGCTGTCTTTGGATTGACTTTTAATTTTGAAATAAGCTGAGGATCGGTAAATTTACTGAACATATCACCCATTCCACCTGGTCCTGCAGAATTTGCTGCTTCTTGTGCATCCTTTGCAGATTCAAGACCTTCCTTTGCCATTGCATTACTTGGTTCGATTTCTAATGCTTTATTATATGCAGCAATTGATTCATCATAATTACCTAATCCAAATTCCGCTGCACCTACTCTGTTATAACCTTTTGCCCATGATGGATTGATCTTAACACATTCATTTGCATCTGCTGCAGCATCTGCGTAGTTGTGTAATGAAGCATAACATGCTGATCTGTTTGAATATAAAACATGGTTTGGGGTTTCTGAGGCACCAATTGCCTTGGAAAAAAAGTCAATAGCTTCTGTGAAGTTCTTTTGTCTAAAGGCGTCGTTACCTTGTGCTTTGTACTCTTCAGCGGACATGTTTTTGTACTGTGGTGTGTCGAATGTGTTCTTTTTGGATTCGCCCAATGTCAATTCTTAAAGCAATTTTCAAAGCAAATGGCAAATGCTCAGCGTAGATTTATATATCCCAAATGCGATTGTGTCAATAAATACCAAAGTCGCCCTCCAGAAAAAATGCAAGGCGCAGAAGATTCGAGAACAAGTGAAAAATTGAAGAAAGTTTTCACTTTTTTTTGGAGGCTGGGCATTTTTCACTTTTGCTTACATGAAATTTTCATCTACATGTTGAAGTTAAAAACAAGGTTAAAAACTTCACAAGTTCTGCTGACAAACATATTTTTTTTTGAAAAATAACAAAGGAATAATCCAGTGTAATAAACAGTCGTTATAAGGTATAAAAAAGGGAAAAAAAATGGCAGATTTTCTAAAAAATACAGAATCATTTACAGAATGGGTTAAATGTAATTTTTCATTTATTTCAGACAAATTCCAAATTGCAGATCTCAGAGAAAGTGGACAAGGTCGTGGTTTGATTGCTACCGAAAATATTCCAAAAGGTGAAGTTCTTTTTGAATTATCTAGAGATCATATTGTCAATATTGAGACTGCTGCAATAACAAAACTGAGAAGTGAAAATAAAAATGTTTTACTTTCATTAAATCAATGGCAAGCACTAATCATCTGTGTTGCTTATGAATGGTTTATTGGTGAAAAATCTGAAATATATTCATATTTGAATGTTTTACCTTTAAAAAGTGAAGATTTCAACAGTTTGATGTTCTGGAACGATGCAGAATTAAAAGATCTAGTACCTTCAAATGTTTTGAGCAGAGTTGGTAAATCTTCAGCTGAAGAAATGTATGCTATTCTTGTTGCTGATATTATTCCAAATAAGTTATCATGTAACGAATTGGCTGAATTTCTCACATTAGAAAGATTCCATATTGTTGCTAGTTTAATTATGAGTTATTCTTTTGATGTCGATCATCCAAGTGAAGTTGAAAATGATGATCAAGATGACATTGCAGAAGAAAATCAAAATGAAAACGAAGATAATGATGAAAATGAAGACCATGAAGACCATGAAGACCATGAAGACCATGATGAAAATGATGAAAATGATGATGAGGAAGATGAACTTTCAGAAGACGCAGTCGTTAATGATACATATTTCAAATCTATGGTTCCACTTGCAGATATATTAAATTCCAATACTAGACTATTTAATGCAACATTAAAATATGAAAAAAGTAAACTTGTTATGATTGCTGAAAAGGATATATCAAAAGGTGAGCAAATTTTCAATATTTATGGTGAATTACCAAATTCTGAAATCTTACGTAAATATGGCTATGTTGAATTACCTTCATCAAACTTTGAATTTGCTGAAATTTCATTAGATTTAATAAAATCATTTTTTGAATCAAGATTTTCTGAAAAATTGACATTCTTAAAAAACACACAAATTGAAAAATTAATTGAAGTTATCTTCGAAACTCTTCAAGAATCTGAATATTTAGAACAAACTTTAACTGATGAAACTGAAGCCGTCATTGTTCTTGATAAATATGAAATTTATTCCAATGGTGAAATTTTACCTGAATTATTATTACTAATTTTAATTACTACATCAATCTATCAATCTGCATCATCTGACGAAAAATGGTTCAAAAAAATTGTAAGATCAGTTGAAAGAAAAGCTTCTTTAGATTTATTAGCTTTTATTGACAGAACTATTTTGAAATGCCATCAATTATTAGAAAATAATTCCATTATAACCAAATCAACTGTTGATAATTTAAATGAAATTATAAAATTGAGAATAAGTGAATATCCAACTCACATTATCGATGGTTCTTATTCACTTCCAGAAAAATTAGAAACTTTTAATAAAAAGGAATTATCAAATATTGTTTTATTCAATGAAGTTCAATGTTTAAAGGAAATTATTGATGGTAAATTTCCTCCAAAAAATGAAGATGGTTCAGATAGATTTAAAATTATTCAGGATGATAAACTACTTAAAAATCTTCTTAAGAGAAAAATTGAAGAACACAATGCAAAGGCGGGTAAAAGACAAAAAAAATAAACTTGTATATACTTTTTTTATTATTTTTATAATTGGATATATATTTGGAATTCTATAAATAATTAAAAATTAAGATTAATGTAAAATTTTGGTAATTTCATGAAATATTTTTAATTAAATATTCAAATACCGAAAAAAAAATAACTGTAACGCTGATGGATCTTGTTATTGAAGGCCCAAATCCTTTATACATATCTTTTGTGGGAAGCCTAAAAACTTGTGAAACAATTTCTTTTTTTGGTAATCCCATCTTTATCCTTATTATATTGCTTAAAACATCTCTTTGAGATTTAGATTTAATTGTATCTAATGGATAAATAACTGTCCATGTAATACATCCAGATAATGCACCTGCAAATGGAACACACAATGCATGTACCGTGGGTTTTAATGATTCACTAAAAAACTCACTTTCCCTATTGAGAGCTTGCAGATTCAATTTGACACCTTCATAAATACTGTAAAATATACCAGCACTCAATCCATCTCTTAAAAGATGATATTTATAACCTGAATACAATCCAGACCATCCTTGGTATTTAATAATATCATGTGCAACCTCGTTAATTTTAACAGGTAATGCAGTCGAGCTCAAACGAGTATTAATGTCTCTGTTCACCACAATAACAATTTGCTGAAAAATCTTTGTTAATTCAAATGGACATGCAAATAGAGAAACTGTTGAACCTGCTATAATACCAGATAAAAATGAAATTGGATAATCTTCAAGTAATTTTCTATTTCTTTTGTTTTTTATGTTTTTAAATTCTAATTTTGGTAAAATGCTTGCTACAATAGGTTTCGAGTTAAAATATAGTGAAACTGTCATTGATCTAGACATAGCGGTTGAGATTAATGGTACAAGAATTCCTCTGAACAAACCTCGTACACCTTCGGTATTGATAGTTATTTTAGCACAATCTAATGCATTTTTATATGTGTGTGTCTGCATTCTAGTTTTAATTGAATCTAAAGGGAAACCTGATGTAGTTGAAATTAAAGATGCAGTATATGAGCATATTCCAATTCTGTATGGTTGAAGTATCCCTGGAATGTTAAAAAATATATCATTATCGACAATACCGTCTGTAATACCTGATGTAATAGCATTTTCGTTGGTAATTTTCTGATTAGTCATTTGTGTATAAATCTAAACACCTTGTGATATCGGTTTCTTCACTTATAGTAAATATTTTTGTGTTTTTTTAATGGAAAACGCTGTTGAATCATGCCTTGAACATGGTTCACATGATTCATCTTCGGTTGTGAAGAAAATCTCGAACTCCTATTATTTCCTCTTTGGGAAAGTCGGAATCAGGTTTGACATCTTCTTAAAAAAATATTTTGGGGTAACCGATTAGCTTAAATAGAGGAAAACAATTATATATAAAATACAAGAAAAGGTGTGAAAAAGAAGAAGAAATAAATAAGAATGTAAAACTGGTTGAATTTTTACGCTTTAGATTCAAAGTATGCAGCTTCAACTTCAGCTATAGACTTAACAAGAGCTTCAACAATAATGTCAGCTTCCTTTTTGGTAATTATATAAGCAGGTGCTAAGGATATATGATCACCTAAACCAATAACTTCACCTTCAGCATTAGTGGTTGATCCAGCAGTACCTTGGAGCGCTAATGAAGTAATACCATTTTCATGACATGCATCTTGAACTTTATAAGCAAGTCCAAAAGATGGGTCAAGTGGTTCCTTTGTAACTGGATCGCAAAATTCAACTGAAAAGAATAATGGAAGACCTCTAATATCACCTACAATTTTAGAATCTTTTGTTTTTTCTCTAATTTGATCTTGCATGTATAAACCCACTTTACCACCTTTAGCACATAAATCTTCATTAAATAATTTCTTTTGGACTGCTAAACCAATTTGACAGTTGAATTCATGACAATGATAAGTTTGAGCACCACTGACCTTGTTTGAACCTTGAACAATAGTATCCTTGACTTTTGGAGAAATTAAAACGCCTGCTAAAGTAACATAACCTGAACCAATAGTTTTACCGACTGTCATCAAATCTGGACCTGAACCTGATTCCATAAAAGATTCGTAACAGTGATATTTACCACATCTACCTAAACCTACCATAACTTCATCAAGGACTAATAAAGCACCATATTTTTCACATATTGCTTTTGCACCATCTAAGTAACCCTTTGGTGGTGGAACAGTACCAAAACTGGAACCACCAACAGTTTCAAAAAACACTGCAGCAACAGTAGATGGGTCACACTCAATGAATTTTTGTTCTAATTCTTCTAGTAATTTTTTGGTATAATCTTCTTCGGTGAAATTCTTATTGACAAATCTGAAAGGGTAACAAGCTGAGACTTTTGGTGTTTGTTCATCTGATAACAGAATGCTTTTGAATTCTTCCTTTCTGATACCATCACCAATAGATAAAGATCCAATAGTGAAACCATGATAAGAATTGAGTCTAGAAATAAATCTGAATCTTTTAGAATCACCCCTTTCTAAATGATATTGTTTACAAATTTTCATTGCATTTTCATTAGCTTCAGAACCTGATCCAACCCATAAACAAGAAGCAAAGTGATCCTTTGGAGAGCGTTCAATAATAAAACGTGATAATTCTTCGGATGCACAATTACCAATGTAAGCACCAAAAGAGTAATTGGATGTTCTAGCTGCATCACACATAGCTTGAATGATATCAGGGTCTTGGTGACCTAAGGAACCAACTGCTGCACCTGTCATTGCATCAATCATAAGTTTTTCTTCTCCTGTTTTTGGATCTGTAACTGTAATGTACATTCCATCTGCCTTAGTTAGCATTGGAGCCTTTTCGGAGATCACTCTTTGGAAAACGCTAGATTCGGTTGTAACAGTCATCTTTAATTGTTTTTAATATTTGTTGTTATTGATTTGTTTTTTTTTTGTCTGATAAAAGAAAAGGTTAAATAACTTACTTCATAAACATTGGGTTGTTACATACAGGAAATTTTTCCAATTTATATACATTTTATGGTCCTTTGCAAACCTGCTCTATCTATCTGCTTAACACCTGGTAGCTGTAAAAGCAAAGACCCGGGTGCTGAGCCTCCCGCTACGCTTTCTTAATCAGGAAGGTCCACGCGCATCGAACCACTTTGCTTCTTCTCGTGTCATTTCTGTGCTGAGGAAATACCCTCCTTCCTAATTGGGAATGGCCTGTCTGACCTGTGAGTTTTGTCGTGTTCGCCTAGACCTTACTATTTAGGAAGGTTTGCCGGTGGGCTCAGCTGATAGAGAGATTTAGAAAATACGTGCATAATATATCAAAGTATCAAATTATTATATACTATAACATCACATTACAATTGAATCGGTAAAAACAAGAATATCTTTGAATCTCAAACCGTTTGCACGGATATCTCCGTCAACATGTAAATTTCTGATATCTGAGTCGGAAAGGAGCTGTTGATTTGCATGAGCCAAATTAGGCTCGGAATCTGGATCAGAATCAGAATCAGAATCAGAATCAGAATCAGAATCTTTAAAAGCTACTAGGATCAAACCTTTTGATCTTATGGATTTGACCACCTCTGGTGATAAATTAAGTAGCGATTCAGGGACTATTATACCCAATAAATTATTGGATGTCGCATAATTTATTGCCAGTTTGATGGATCTTGTCAATTTATCATCGTAATCAAGTAGATTGATATACTCATTTGAATCCTTATTAATTGAGTCGATGTTATTAATTGAAATTCTTTTTTCATGAAGATCGGGGGTTTTTTCTCGGCATCTAGATAAATGCTTTGGTAGTCCATTTGCAGTGCATTCGTAGAATTGGTGGGTTTTCTTATTATACTTAATCCCGTTCAAATTGTAAAACACAGGATAATTTGGTTGTTTCCAATTGAGAATACTGCAAACATGATGATTGTTAGATGACAAAACAAATTGTCTGCTTATATTTGTATGGTTATTTCGTAAATTACGTACATGTGTGAAAATATCTGTTAATATAGAATCAATAAAATAATTCAAGCTGTTATTTGCAGGATCTTCCATTTTATGTGAAACATATGCAAATTCTTTCAAATTAGAATTACTCAATTCATAAATTGACGGATAAAAAATTTCCATATTGAGTGGAATTGAAGGATCGACTAAATCCAAAAACTCATTCAATGGTAAATAAACCTTTGAAATAACATCACAAAAGTTATTTTTTAAATCTTTGCTGATCAACTGTTTTTTAAGATTTTCAAATTCATCATTTTTATATATGATTGAAATTATTTGATTGAAAGTAAACATTGAAACGGGAATTTCGACGCCGGTGCCTTCTCCAATATTGATTTGAAATTTTGGACAAACAATTGGTGTACCATCGTTCAATAAACAAATGCGAATTCCATAATATTCGCCTGTAAGTGATGAACTAGTAACAAAAGAAGTTAAATTAACATTTTTGTTTGCATCTGCATCATCGTCTGATGATGATAATTTCCAATATGTATCATACATTGAAATTTCCAATGGTTTACCAGAATATGGATAAATAATCTCATACGTAAATCTCAGTGAACCAATGGTATTTAATCTAATATCAAGTAATGGTAATTCTAAATATCCCAAATCTTTGGTTCCTAAACCAGGATATTGAGATTTAAGTATTGAAGCGGTAAGTGTAGACTTGGCTAATAATCTAGTACCAAAAGCAGGAAATAATTGAAATTCAATTTCAAATGTTTCATCCTCAATTGATGCAAGTTGAAAAGTAATTACTTTTTCATTATCTAACACAGGTAACATAATATTCTTTGGAATTTGATCATTATTATTAACTGTAATTCTTCCAGGGATTGAAGTTAAAAAAGTGTTTGAATTCAGATTAATTGAATATCTACTAGTGTAAAAACAAAATTTGAGAAATATCATTTTTTCCAAAAAATTGTGTCCATACTTTCTTAATGGTATAATAGGCGGTGGTAATGACAATTCGGGTATCATATCTAAATTATTCAAATCAATTATATTACTTGAAGATTTAAGTGAAACAGAATCAATAATTGAAACATGAGATTGGGTATTTTTCTCAATTTCAACAATTGGTTGGGGCTTTTCTCTCATAGATTCAAGCAATATATTGAAAACATCAATATTTCCTTCACAAATAGCATAGTATAATGGATTGAATCCATCCTCATCTTTTAAATTAAAATTTGCACCATAATCAATTAATGTTTTAGTCATTTCTCTATCGTTTGTAAAAACTGAATAAAAAATAGATGACCATTTATTTAATTTATCAAGTTGATTAATATCTGCACCAAATTCTAGTAATAACGATACTAGATTTGAATTACCTGAAGAAGCAACTATATGTAATGGTAATAAACCCTCTGCATTACATTGAGATTTTTGAGTCAATAAATTTTCATCCTTTGCCTTTTGAGAACTTCCGAATTGATGTAATAATAATTCTACAATTTTCAAATTTCCGAATTTACATGCAACATTAAGTGGTAAATACAATGGTTTTGATTCATTTTGTTTAGGGAAACCATTAGCATTATATTCAAGTAAAATTTTCACTGAAGTTACATGATTATTAATTATTGCTAAAAGTAAAGGAGAAATTGAATCTTTATCTTGTAAATCTATTACACTTGGCAAATTTCCAGATTCTTTAATGTGTGATAATACTAGAATGAGTAAATCATCCCTTCCATTTTCAGTTAAATAATGCAAGCAAGTTCTGCCATTAATATCTTTAATCGATGGATCTATTCTAGCATCTAAGCAAATCTTGATTATTTCATTCCTTCCAATTTTACAAGTAGATGCTTCAATTAAACAAGTCCTACCATTTAAATCATCAATGAAATTCAAATTAATAAATTCTTTAAAGATTTGATAAAATTGTAAGATTGATTCATTTGGAATCTGTATATTGCTAATTAGCAACATGAAAACTTTCGAAAATGTGAACTTTTTAGTGTCTATATTTAATTTTGATATTATTTGATTGCACCATTCTTTTAATTTTATCAATTGTTCTTGTGTAGGTAAATTTGCATTTTGTAAAGTAATTTCATAAAAATCGGTATATAATTGATCTGATGGATTATCATAAATTTGATCTATATTAATGTCCGTTTTACTTTCTTCAAATGTTATAAAGTTTTTATCACCATTACCCCATGCTTCTAATTGCATTAAATTAGTTGCTGCTAAATCACTCAACTCGACAATTTGAGTTCTATGAAAAATTGGTTGGACATTAACAGTTGTTGTTAGATAGAGTTCTTTGGTTTGAGATTTTGATCTTTTATCCCATTTTTTTAAGACTTTAGTAAATCCAGTTTCATTAAGCCCAACAAATTGCTCTAGCCTATCTAAATCTTTTGAAAATTTCTTAAATCCATCATATAAAGAAATGAAAGTGATTGAATTTTTAGAAACATTGGAATCTTTAAAAGAAGAATTTTTCTTTTCAATTAATAAATCCAATCTAAATCGCAATTCAGCTTCCTTTTCAAGATAAAATTCATTAACTTTTTCTAATTCTCTTTCAACTCTGAAAAAGAATGATCCCTTTTTATCTTGTAAACTTAACTGCCCATCTTGATTAATCAATGCATTAATTAGTTTCTTTAACTGTTTATAATTCATAAAGTGACTTGAATATTCCGGAAATTCTAGCTGCCTAGCAGCAAGGTACTTACCGAATTTCATATCTTAGTATATTTTGTGTGCAATGGTGACAACAACAACTGCTGGACCGAGAAGACACAATGAATAGGCAGAAATCCCGGAAATTCGGATTTTTATAGCTAATTCAAAAAAATATGAGAAGTGCCTTCTATGAAAATCATTGATGCACGTGCGAATTGCTAAAAAGGGAAGGATGATATTACTTTATAAAGAAAGAGAAAGAGAGAAAAGTTTGAAAGAATGTTGAAGTTGGTGATAAGGAATGAGGGAAAGTAGAAAGGGATGAGATTTACTTCTTTAATTTCTTTAATTTCTTTTAAATTTATATATTTCCGGTTATGAATCTAGCAAATTCTGCATCAACTTCGTCAGTAGTGGAGAAATTCAGAAGTTCAAGAGATCCGGTTTCCTTTTTATTTATGGAATCGTTATATTGTTCATTAAGGGTGTTGTTTTCGTAATCGAGTGAGTTCATAGTGTAAAAAGTATCCAATAAAGGTACTTTAATGTCATTTTCTAGAATGTCGTAATTTGCTTTTGTGGCGAGTTTTCCATTAAGTATATCATTATCATTAGGTAAATTTAATAGTTCAAATGGAGGTTTTTTATTAATATTATGTATCTCTGAATTATTAAAAATGAGAGAGGGGCTTGTTTCATTAGTTGCAGTGAGTGATAATGAAAACATTGTACTTGGGGTAGTTGATATCGTAGATATCAAATCTAACTCATCGTCAATTATTGAATCACTTGGTAGTTGAGTATTTGGTGAGAAAGTAATTGATTTTGAATAACTTTGTAATTTTGATTCTGATTCTACTCCGGATTCTAATTCCAATTCTAATTCCGTAGTTTGTTGGGAATGTGATAGATCAACTAATGAAACAATTAAATCATTGATATCATCGTCATGCGTTCGTTTCTTGGATTGGATTGAATGGGTTTTTGATTTTTGATTGTTTAATGATGCAGACGGTAAAGATGATGAAAATTTAGAAATATTAGGATCTGGAGTATGAAGAGAGGTTAAAATTGATGTTGGAATTAAAGTTGAGTCGGAAATTGGTGTTGCAGCTAAAGTTATATCTGCATCTATGTTTGAGCTTGTGTTTTTCATTGTTGCTTTGGTTGTCATTGTCGTTTCAGTTGTGTTTTTCGTCGTCGTTGCAGTGGTCTTTGCAGTAGTCTTTGCAGTAGTCTTTGCAATCGTCTTTGCAGTTGTCTTTGCAATTGCCACTGCGCTTGTATTTGTGTTTGAAGTTTTAATTGGTATTGGATTGGAATCAGCAATCATATTTGAGATTGGAATCGGCGTTGAAATTGGAGTTGGCGTTGAAATTGGGGTAGGCGTTGAGCTTGAACTTGAAATTGGAGTTAAATTAGAAGTTAAACCGGATGTTAAATTTGAAGTTAAGATTGAGGCTGGATTAGAAGTTGGATTATTTGGTAAAAAATCTTTTGATTTATTATCTTTCTTTTTCAATTTCTTCTTTATCTTACGTTTCTCATTTGAGCCATTCTCATCTCTCAAAGATTTAAGATTTGAAACCAATCTGATAACTTCCAATTTTAAATAATAATTCTCTTCATTTATTTTAAGAATATCTTGTTTTGTTGGATTGTGTATTATCGAACAATCAACTTCAACCATCTTTGAGGTGATATTAGTAGGTGCAGAAGTTGCTGTTGTGTTTGCAGTGGTGGCTGTATTTTTACCACCTACTATAGAATTTCCAGACTTTGCAGCCGGTGTAGGCGGTGTATGCTGATTGGTATGATGAGTGGTATGCTGAGTGGTATGCAAATATGCATTTTGATGTGGATGTTGAATCTGTTGAATATTATTTTTTGATAATGGCTTCTGGCTATTAATATTATGGCTTAAATTTTTAGGTTTGGGTGAAGACAAAGAATCAGGAGTCAAAGGGGACGGAGAGTTTTGAGATGAATCGATATGGAAATTCGATATCGAGTTGGAAATTGAATTGCACCGGCTGTTTTCGGTTGCAGCATTGGAAGTATTGCATGAGTTGCTCGATTTCCGTCCAGGTTTTGGTCTTGGTGGTAAAACCCACTTTTTTGAAGCTGAGATGGTCAATGTATCATGAGGATCCGCAGGCAACTCCAGATTATTAACCGGAGTGAATGCCGAAGTAGGTAAGATGGTCATTGTTGATCTGGTGAGTCTGTTTACCTTATGGCGTCTATTGGTGTCAATATATGTTTATATATATTATATCCAAACAACACCCCATACAAAAAAAAAGCAACTTGAACAACGGTAAAAAATTTCAAGTATAGCACAAAGAACAACACTTAAATTGTATTTGCAGATTAATAAATAGGTTTATAAAAATATCACTAGCTAGATTCGTAGATCAATACAACAAGCCGAACTAGAACAATCTCAATTTAGAGTGTGAAAGCCAAATCAGGTCTATTGATGAAACAAACAAAAGTATAAGTAAAAAAAAAACAGTCACCCCGTGTTCGTTTTTCTTTTCTTCTTTAGCAGCAAATCCCGCAGCGCCGAACGCTCCTTTTTCTTCTTCTTCCCGCCTGACCCGACTCCGGCCCCGGCCGCTGGCGCCGCCGCTGCTGCTGCTGCAGTTACAGCCCCTGTACCTTTTACGGCCGCTGCGGCCGGCCGAATCCCACGACCCGCTACCACTTCCCCCGTGGTCCAACCGCACAGCATACACGTCGCCCGGCATGTCCGGCGCTTGCCCCGGTATACCACCCGCACCCGCACGGTGACTCCGCCCACCAGCACCGTTCCGCAGCCCCCACAAACCTCGTCCGCAACCGCCAGCTCTGCGGCCGCAGGCATAGGACACCTCAGCCTACTCCAGCAGGGCTCGTCACTTCGTACGCTGTGTTTGGCCTGCCATCTATATAACAGTTTCTGTGCCTCCTCTGTATTTGAATCTTCCATCCAATGCCTGCCGTAATCCACTGGTTCTACTGCACCTTACGTAGATTTTGAAAAAATCCTATAATCAAAATAAAATTTTTCTTATTCCTTTTTTGTCTTATTACATTTTTTTATTTTCACATTTTTTTATTTTCACATTTTTACATAATTCTTTACCGCGCTAATAAACCGCTATTTATTACCTGATCTATCGATTTCTTCGGTGCTGGATCTCTTGCATTTTTACGTATCTAGTTTTGTGGGGAAAAATAAAAAAAAATAAATAAAAAATACATGGAAAACGAAAAACTGGCATACGAGCACGTGACGTGAGCACGTGAGCCGCCCGTATCGTCAAATTGAACGGAGTATGCCGTTGGTTATACTGTTGGTTATACTGTTGGTTATACTGTTGCGTATGCAACTGTATATACCAATTTACCGTCAATTATATCATTATGTAAGCACCTTGTTTGCGTCCTCTCTAGTGGGAAAAGATCTTTTCTTCCACAAGCTCACAGAAGGCATCGCAATCACTTACAATTTGATAATCGATATACTGCTTCCATGCAGAACTGCTCACAGCTTCCCTGTTTACCAGAACAACTTTTCCAGAATTCTCATGTACCACTTTGCTTATCTTCTTTACTAGATTCTTCACTCCTATAACTTTCAAACTTGTACCAAAAATAATCAACATGTTGGGCTTTTTGTTGAGATCTTTATTTAAATTTTTCGCAAACACTTCACTGTAGGGGTGCTCTTCTCCATATAGAACTATGTTGGGCCGTATTATACCGATACTACTCTCTAAACTCCTCTTTCCCAATTTAACCCTACTTTCATAGTTGGCAATACATTTAGGGCATTCGATTAACTCCTTACCTTGTGAATACCCATCTTCTTGAGAATACTCACCGTCTTCAAAACTACTGATACTATCACACCTTCCTCTTCTCGTAGAAAATGTAGAATCCACACTGCTTGTGCTACTTTGACTTGAAATCATCAAATCTTCTTCCATCATCTCTTCTTCTGAAATTTCTTCTTCTGTGATTTCTTCTTGTGTGATTTCCTTTTCTTTTTCCAAATCAAATATATTTTGATTCCGCTGGTTTTTGGCGTTCCCAGTCTCATCGTATAAAACTTCCCATTTATAGCTCTCATTACATGAATTACAACATAACTGATGTAAATCACCATGTAATTGAATCACATTGGTTTCGTTCCATGATGACCCATCAAATTCTGTCTTTAATCCTAACTGTCGCTCTAGTCCATCAATATTCTGTGTATAACATTTGGTTAATTTCCCCTTATCATTCAGTAATTTAATGAATTCGTGAGTTTTCGTGGGTTTGGAATTGATAACTTGTTGATATAAATCCCAAATAAATCCATTGAACATTTTAATACTTTCATATGATCGATAAACCGATATATCAAACATATCTTTACCTTTTAAAACCCCAACGTTTTTATTGTACAATCCATTAGATGATCGAAAGTCTGGAATTCCAGCATTACAGCTGATGCCTGCACCTGTAATTACAATCATTTTCCTGCTTTTCTTGATGGATTGAATAATCTCATTTTGTAATTCAGTAGTCTCAAGAAATTCATTATATGTCAGATATTTTAATCCACTAGATTCTGATGATAACCGTTCTAACTTTCCCCTCAATTCTTCAGTTGGAAGTAGAATGCTTTTATCTAGTTGTAATGAATTGTTAACTACTTTCTTAATCTTGCCCGGTGACTTTGAAACTCTCGTTATTTTACCTTTTTTAACACCACTATTTACATCTGTCCTCACAATTGATTTACTCTTAAATTCTTTATTATCATTAACTAACTGTACATTTGATTCTATATTGTTCATCTTGGCTGATCTCATGGATCGTGTTTGTAATCCTACACTCATCCTCTTAACGTATTAATGGATCCTGATATTGACGAATAATCCTTTGACCCGCCTATCTAATGGTCAATTCCTTTGCAAAAAAAAGGAAAATAAAATTTAATAAAGGAAACTCGATTCAAACCTCTTCGTTTTAACACTCCTCTATGCAGTGTAAATTTTTAACTCTATCGATGAATATTTTTCTAGTTTTTTAGCAATACGTAATTTGTTGAACTCTTATTGCCTTATTTGGAATAACATAAACAAACAGTAGATCCACTATTTTGATTTTTAGCGGTGCACGGTTTTATTAGATCTTTTTACCCTGTCCAGATAGCAGGGGTATATATACACATACATAGTGGGTATATGATAAATTATCAATTAAAAATTCTAAAAATTACTAACTGGTATACAATTAACAAAATTTAAAAAATAGAGATAGTTTTTGAAAAAATTATTTAGAAAATATTAAAAAAATAAGTTAAGTTTATCTAATGTGAAATACCCTTAGAACGATACTTTTGCAAGAGATTCCAGTATGCACCCTTGGTTCTGTTTCTCCAGTAGTGACCGGTCTTAATCATAACAAAGAAAGTACCGATACAGAAGAAACAAATAAATGCAGATGCAATAAAACAATTTTGAGTACCGGTGTTTGTAAGGAATGGTGTAATACCATAATCCATAGCAAAATTCATACAATTTCTGATAATAACTAAAACAATAATTGCTGGAACACCCATTTCTGGATAACAATCTAATGTATAAGTAACTGAAGAAATACAACCGACAATACAAAGACCTGCTTGTAAACCGAGTCCAATAACAATACCAATCCAATGGATACCATGAGCTGCACCGACACCCCAAAGAATTAAAGCTGCTGGACCCAAAATCATATAAACAACAAGAACCCATAATCTATCTTCAGCTTGTGAAATACCACCATTTTTCTTTGCAATATGAATTTTAATCCAATCGGTTGACCAGCCTGCATATGGGTAAATTAAGAAAACAAAAATAACTGGTGAAAGATAAGCTAAACCACACATTGCAGCTGAAAAATTATAAGGTTCTGCACCAAGAATTAAAGCTTCAGTTGCATTAAGAACAGAATACCAAAATAATGATGAACCATAAAGGAAACCTGACCAAAGAACAATTGGAAATTGTACCATATAAAATGGTGCAATCATATAATCTAATAAATGGTTTTCCTTTTGGAATCCAGAAGTTAAGGATAATTTTTGCCAGAATGTTTTTTCCTTTTTATAAACAACAGAGATGGTGTCATCAATAAGAACTGCTTGATTACCTAGATGTTGCTTTTTATTATCAATGACAGAAGCAATAGGTTCAAGTTCATCACTGTACATTTTAGCTGCACTTAAATTAGAAGTAATTGCACC
Organism: Pichia awuae; assembly: GCA_030563725.1. Lineage (NCBI taxonomy): Eukaryota > Fungi > Ascomycota > Pichiomycetes > Pichiales > Pichiaceae > Pichia > Pichia awuae. Next base: position 199,669 of record JAJMJV010000013.1, read on the forward strand.
AATAACATTACCATCCTCATCTTTTTTAACTCTTAATCTTCTATCATAATTAGTTTCTTCCATTAATAAAAACATTGCGACAAAGCAAACTGCACAGAAAATACATGCAATAATAATAGTCCATTTCCATCCTAAAGCATCATTGACAAAACCAGCAAGCATTGGTGCAAAATAATTAGAACTGAATAATGCGGCACCATAAATTCCCATATAAGTTGCTCTTTCATGTTCAAAGAACAAATCAGTAACAGTGATTTCAGGTAATGATTCGATTGTACAGTAAAACAAACCATTTAAAATTTTTGAGGCAATCCATTCACCATTTGTGGTAATATAAGGTTGCCAAATATTAAAACCAATAACACCAAGCATACCAATTAAATAAATTGGACGTTTACCATATTGTTGAGCTAATGGTAACATAATAAGATTACCTAAACCAAGAAATAAGAAAGAATATCCTGTACCTGCATTCAATTCTGAAACAGAAATGTTAACATTTGGATCGGCTGCAATTTGGGGCATAATTGAGTAAATACAACAACCTGGAACTGAACCACCATAACAGTATAAAATAATACAAAACATTTGTAACATCTTTCTTCTGAAAGTCCAATTTAATGGATCATTTGGATCATCCGAAGGGGTTGGAATAAGGACGATCTGTGCTTTTTCTGGACCGTCAATATTTAAATCAACTAAATTGGAAGTACCTGGAACGGCATCAAAGTCAATAGCAACTTCATGTGCCAAACTTGAATTTTTTGAGCTTTGAATTTGCTCCACATCAACATCGAACTGTTCTTTTTCTTCAACAGATTGACTCATTTTCAATGAACTGCCAGTTTCCTGTTTAAAACTAAAAGCAAAAGATTTAAAATTAAATATTATGATAAATAAAATTAAAGCTGCTAGTCCAAGATGATTGTGAATTTGACTCTCTTTTTAAATATTAAAATTTATAAATACACAAATATTCCAACACTTAGAAGATAATTGTAACATTAAAATACGATAAGAACCCTCTCCTTTTTTTAGTTGATAACAAAAGGTAATTTCCTACTTCAAAAAAATTATTATGTTACACACAGTTTGGCAACAATAGATCAAACAATAGCTTCGAACCTGGACGTTTTGGTACTTGGATGATCTATTCGGGCCGTAGGCTCGGCAAAGATAGAATTGGCGAAAATTACCGCGATAGGAAATAGAGGATTTTCGGCACTGGAAATTAGTGCAAGGTACTGAACTGCCAAGACATATCGTCGCTTCGGCTGTTGTCCAAGGAAATAGACAATTTGGGCAATCTTTTTAATCTAGGCGATAAGCGATGGCTTCTTCTTGTTGGGGCATGTAGATAAGCCCGCCACATACTGATAAAATATTTTACTAAACCTCTTTGAGAATCATTACAGTTTTTTATCAGAATGATTGGCGAAGTTACAAATTACCTGTTCTGGTTGTCAAACACCTGCATTTTATAACGGAAGTCTAATCCAGTTTAAGATTATTGTTTTGAGTTTGTCTTTGTTATCTTGTATTTGTAAAGTAGTGACAATTCAATGACTATTGCTACAGACTCACTGGCGATTGATCCACAAGACGCACAATTATTTTCAACTTTTATTCCAAAGATTGAAAAGTATAGACAGGCATTAAATGATGGAATTTTAGAAGAATACAAACTTCCAGAAAAGTTTATCCCTACTAAAGATGGGGTCGATGTTACATCTATCCCAGAAAAATTATTAGATAAAAGAGAGATTGAGATCACAAATTTGAAGGCGGTTGATTTAGCCGAAAAAATTGCAAAAGGTGAATTGAAATCCGTTGAAGTATTTAAAGCATATGCAAAACGTGCAACAATGGCTCACCAGTTGACCAATTGTGCAATGGAATTATTTGTTGAGGAAGGTCTAGAACGTGCCAAAGAACTAGATGAAATTTTTGCAAAAACTGGCAAAACTGTGGGTCCATTACATGGTGTTCCAGTTTCTTTAAAAGAACATTATGACTATAAAGGTAAAGTAACACATGGTGGTTATGTGGGATTAATTGATCATGTTTCCACTAAGACAAATGAATGTGTTCAAATCTTGTATGATGCAGGTGCCGTTTTCTACGTCAGAACATCTGAACCTCAAATGTTAATGCATTTATGTTCTCATAATAACATTACTGGTATGACGAAAAATCCTCACAATACCGGATTGACCCCGGGTGGTTCATCGTCTGGTGAAGGTGCAATTGCTGCAATGAAAGGTTCAGCATTTGGGGTTGGTTCGGATATTGGTGGTTCTATTAGATCCCCTGCAGGTTTTTGTGGTGTTTGGGGTTTGAGACCTACTCAAAAGAGAATTCCAATGTTACCAATGGTTCCGGCTGGTGAATCTACACAAGAATCAGTTGTCGTTGTTTTGGGTCCCCTTGCAAGATCAGCTCAAGATTTAGAATTATTTATGAAAGTTCAACTAGCTTCAAAGCCTTGGGAGAAAGATGCTACAATCATTCCATTACCTTGGCGTGATATTCCAGCTCCTGAACCAAAACAAATTAAGGTTGCTGTTTGTTTTGATGATGGTGTCGTTAAACCAACTCCACCAATTATCAGAGGCCTTGAATATGCTGTTAAAAAATTAACTGAAGCTGGAGTTAAAGTTGTCAAGTGGGATTCTTTTGGAGTTGCTGAATGTGTTGAAGCTGCTTCCAATGCATATAATGCAGATGGTAATGCCGGACAGTTGAGTTTATTGAAACTTTCTGGTGAACCAATTGTTAAATTGAGTAAATGGCAATTAAATGTGGGTTGCGGGTTCAATGGGCAAACCGTTGGGGAATATCAAAAAGATGCTGGTTTAAGAGACAAAACAAGAACTGAATATTTAGCAAAAATGAAAGAACTTGATGTTGATTTTATATTGTCTCCAGTTTACGCAAATGTTGCACCAGTTCCTGAAACTTGCCATTATTGGGGATATACAAACCTTTGGAATATTCTTGATTTCCCAAATGTCGTTTTCCCAACAGGTTTAAAATGTGATTCTAACATTGATACCCCTGACACTCTTTACACACCAAGAAATAAACATGAAGTTTATGAATACGGTCTGTATGATGATGCTACAAAGTTTTCTGGCGCCCCAATCAATTTACAATTAACTGGTAAGAGATGGCTAGATGAAGAACTCGTGAAAACATCTCAAGTTGTAGGTGAAATAATTGCATCCTAGTTATTAAATGTGATAGATAGATTCTAAGTATAACCTAAGCTTTTTTTTAATTGATTATCTTATTTCCCGAAAGCACCTATGCTAGTGTCTCAAATTAATATGGCACCCAAAAACGTAAACGGGCTGTAGTTCCACTTCCGCGATAACACCGGGACGCTAACAGGCTCCTGCACGGCGTGCTCTTTTCCCGGCCGGTTAGATAATACGGTGGGGTTGCGGAACCCTATCTTTGAACCAGAAGAGAAAAGTAATTTAAAGACAGTTTTAAGGTGTACTTTTTCTTTCCGATTTTTTTCTTGTTTGATATTGACAATCTTTTAAAAGTTAGATTTCAAAAAACACCCTTTAATTATTAATGAGCAGTCCTCTCTTTGGAAAATTTCGACTAGATGGTATAGATAAAATAAGCAGGCCAAAAGTCACAAAACCTGTTTCTCAGATAGTTTCTATTGTCAAACAGAGAAAAAGAAGCGGTTGTTTTTGCTGCCGTAAAAGGAAGATCAAATGTATAGGATTGAAACCAAAATGCAATAATTGTATCAAGTCGAACTACCTATGTGTTTGGCCAAAGGGTGAAGAGTCATTATCTCATGATAATAATTTTAAATTGGAGAAAATAAACAACAATAGTATACAGACACGAATAATTACGGATCCAGAATCAACTACGAATGCAAAATCAAATTCTGATTCTGATTTAAATTCAAATTTGGATATAATTTTGGATATGGATCCAATTTCGGATATGAATTCAATTTCGGATATGAATTCAATTTCGGATACAAATTCAATTTCGGATACAAATTCAAATTCAGAATGTGAGCAGGATGCTTTATTCCGAAAAGTGCTAATTGAAATTAATTCATCATCTATGAATTATGGAAGTTCCAGAATCTCATTCTTCCCGCCGTTATCAGAAAATAATTCTTTACTCTATGATGCATTTATAAATGGGTTTATGACTGATATTTCACCACAATTGGCACATTTTAAATTACAACCTGGGGCAGCATTCATACCATCTGGTATAAATAATTCTATTGTTCAAAACTTATTTTGTGCATGTGGTGCATCATTCTTATATTCAGCGTCAAAGAATCAGGAAATGAAATTTCTTTCTCAATCAAAATTTAACCAATCAGCTACAGAGTTGCTTAGCTTTACTCAACATCATGGAATTGATGGTAATGAAAACTGGGTTATCATTTTCTTTTTATTATCATATTTAAAATTGAAATTTGTCTATGATGGCCAGAAAGTACAAACTCTGAGTATGCTCACAATTATTGAAGCAATAAAATTATGGGTTGCTAAAAAAGAAAAAGAGGGGGAGTCGGAAGTTCAAATTGACAAAATTAAAGAAATTGAAGAAATTCCAATAATAGAGGATAATCCTAATATTGAATTATTGAAAACAGAATCTGATGATCAAAATGAACTTATATTTACAGATATTGCTAACAATTTTAAAATTTTGGTTTCTGAAACTGAAGGTATGAAATTTTCAAAAAGAAAGTATCCTGAAAATACATTTGATTCAATAGATTTAGAATCTGAAATATATTTAGCATTTCATGAGAATGCAAATATTGTTAAGCCAGAATTTAATTTACTTCCATACGAAAGAACTATGTTGGAGTCTTTTGTCTATAATTATGCAAATATGATTTTTACTTGTGATAGATCAATAGCAAAGAATATTACATCACCATTTATAATATTTGATATGTTACGACCATATTTATCAATTCCCATTTACAAATGTGCAGTTCCTTGGATGAATCACCCCGTTGTTGGGGCTGCGTTGCCATTACTTGAACTTCAAGCAAAAAGTTGTTGGATTGCATTATATAATCCAATAACGCCTTCTAAAAAAGCTATTCTTTCAAATATCATAAATACAGTAAAATATTACATGAGGCCTATATTACCTATTGATGTAAGAACAAAAGAACCTGAGAAAGTGCAAAAAAAACTCCTGGAAAGCTGTTATTCTGCTGAAATACTGGCAAAGGCAATTTTTATATACTCCTCCAAGCTGCTGAACCCAGAATTAACGGTTGATTGTGACATAATTCAAAATGCGGTAGATGATGCTTATGATTCATTTCAAAATATTTCTATTCACAGTCAAGTACATATGACTTTGACTTTTGCAATGGCTGTAATTGGGTGTGTTTCTATAAAAAAGGAACAACGATCATATATCCTACAGAAACTACAACAATTAAAGAAAGTGTTTAAAGTTTATTCAATTTCTTCTATAGAAGAATTGTTTGAATTAGCTTGGTCTGAAGATCCCTTTGGAAATATAAGAGGTTGGGATGTATTGTATGATCCCGTTTACCTTAGATGGTTGGTCATATAGTTGCATTTTTTTGGAGTTTTTTTCTTATCAAATTTTATCATGTCTTATCATGTCTTATCATATCTTATCATTTCTTATCATTTCTTATCATTTCTTATCATGCCTGTATACTCTATGCTTCTTGTAAAAACTATCAACACAGATCTACAAAATGCGCGAGATGGACCGAAGTTGTTGAAATATCTTATGACGCATAATATTTAGGCTTTGACATGCTGTTTCGATAAGAAATTATCTGTAAGAACAAACTCGAAGTCTCATACATAGTTGTAGTAATGACCGGGCCAATATTTGGGAGATTTAGATTGGGTTCGGCAAATGAGAAAGTAGATAAAATAAAAAGGAATACTAAAACTGTCAAATCGGTATCTGATGTCCAGACCGTGAAGAGGAGAAACAGATACGGCTGTTTTTGTTGTAGGAAACGAAGGATAAAATGTCAAGGAACAAGGCCAACATGTGATAATTGTAAAAAGACATCTTATGTTTGCGTTTGGCCAGTGGGTGAAGAATCCTTACCTAGAGATTCTAATTTCAAGCCTGAAAAAATAATAGTTGAGGACGTTACTACAGCCAATACAACTAAGACGAATGAAAACGTATTAAATTCAAACCAGCCTAATCATGATGAAATGTTCAGAAAAGTTTTAATTGAAATAAATTCTTCTGTTTTAAATGAAAATTCAGTGTTTAAAGAAAATTCCTTACTTCATGCAGCATTTATCGAAGGATTTATGACTGATGTTTCGCCACAGCTCGCACACTTTAAACTTCAGCCAGGAGCTGCATTTATACCATTGGGCTCAAATAATCCCGTTCTTCAAGATTTATTTCAATCATGTGGGGCATCATTTCTTTACTCTAAGACAAAAAATGAAAATATGAAATTATTATCACAGTCTAAATTTGATAACTCAATTGAAGCCTTCGTGAAGTTTATAAATAGCAGCAGTATTATCGGTAATGAAAGCTGGATACCAGCATATTTTCTTTTGACTTATTTAAGGCTTAAGTTTGTTTATGAAGGTCAAAGAATACACACATTAAGTATGCTTGCAGCAATTGAGGCAATCAAATTTTGGGTTATTAGAAGACAAATGATAGAGGACGACAATTTTTCAACAGAATCAGATGGTATTGAAGTATTGGATATTATACCAACTACTCCAAATGAAGTTAAATTTATTGGGATTATTAATAATTTGAGGCTTTATACATCTAAACGATTTCTTTGTTGTAATGAACTTGATAACGATGTTACTTTACTTCCAGCAGATCGAACAATGTTGGAGTCTTTCATATATAACTATGCTAATATAATATTTCGCTGTGATAAATCTCTAGCAAACTATATGACTTCTCCATTTGTTATATTTGATATTTTAAAACCATATCTGTCACTACCAATTTATAGATGTACAGTTCCATGGATGAATCATCCAATTGTTGGTGCTGCTTTTCCACTTATTGAACTTCAAGCCAAAATTTGTTGGCTTGGATTATCTGGTTCATCATTGTCAACAAAAGAAAGAATCACTGCACAAGATATCAGAAATACTGTGAACTATTATAAAAGACCTAATTTACCCCCAAGTGTACTTTTAAAAGAATCAAAAAATATTCAGCAAAAATTGTTAGAAAGTTGTTATGCTGCAGATATTTTGTCTAAAGCTATCTTCATATATTCTACAAAACTAATTCATCCTGATATGCAGTTAGATGCAGAAATAATTCAAAATTCAGTTAATCAAGCTTATGAATCATTTAGTGAGATTTCACAGCAAAGCCAAATCCATACAATGCTTTTGTTTTCCATGGCAGTTATTGGATGTTCGTCACTGAAACATGAGCACCAACAGTATATGCAACAAAAGTTGAGAACTCTCAAAAAAGTGTTCAAGGTTTACTCGTTAACGACTCTGGAGCCACTGTTCAAAGCTGCATGGTCCAAGGACAAAAGGGGAGATATCAGAGGATGGGATGTTTTATTTGATTCAGAATGTATAAAATTTGTAGTCCTATGAAAGTGCTAAATTAAATAAAAATTTTATTTAAAAACTATTTGTATCAATGAAATCAATTATTTCCAAATAAAAATATTTGAAACATTTACTTATTGTTTAACAATCGGGTTTTTTTACGCTTCAAAAATAAAAGAAGTTGGTCTTTTAGCAAAGGTAAAAATAACTCAAGTTACATTCAAAAACAACTCTTAAATCTTCCCTAAGAAAAATTAATTTTTTGCTGTGTTTTCTTGCATCTATTAAATTTAAGGTTTCATTCGCTGATGCCAAAGTTCAAACTAATATAATCAGCTAAAACTCTTGATTACAAAAATATAATTTAAACGTTAAGGTTTCAAAGCAAACTTGTACGAAGAAATTACTTTTTTTCAGGGTATTTATATCATAGAAATTAAATAACATTTTTTCTTATAAACTTTTCTCACTTAAAAAAACACCTTAAGTCAATAGTTTTAATATTGACTTAAGTGGTTAAAACCACTCAATAAAAATGGAATGAACTTAGTTGTATAAAAAGAATTTCAGTTGTAATATATCTATTTAATTGACAACAATTGTCTATATGTAATAAAACAACCTTTTTTTACAAAACGGTTTACAAGAAAAAGCCCAAAAAAACACATAAAAATTAAAAATAACTACCAAATCCTTGTAGATTTATAGATTTAGGTTATTACGACTTTTCTTTTACTAGCTGGTCTCTTTAGATAATATACAAGGTTGTATAGTGTAGTGGTTATCACTCTCGGTTTTGATCCGAGCAACCCCAGTTCGAATCCGGGTACGACCTCTTTTATTTTTTCTTTTTTTCTTTTTAAAGAGCACTTTATGTTTTGGTACTTAGAGAAAGAATATATAATATCGTACGAAATGATCTTTATCAGAGTATATAAATCAATTTATACATTTTGGTTTTTTTGACCTCTGGTATTTAAACAAAAACAAAGCTAAATCATCAAAATATCCGTACTTTTCAAAATTATCTTCATAATGAATTGTGATATTAATTATCGACATTGCCACATCATTAGGTATGAACCTACCCAAATTAAAGAGTGAAAATATGAAAAAGTCACATATGTCATTAAATGTTTTCAGTTCCCAATTAGTTGAAGTACTCGTCCTATTTTTGAGTAATGTTAAATCACTACCTTTTAGACTATTGGTTTTAATAAGAATATTCAATTGGTTAGAAATCAAAGACTTTAAAAGCTTATTATTTGCTATGGTTTTGTGTATATCAATGAATTTGGTTGTAAAAAATGTTTGACAGTATTTAATTAACTGTCTAAAAATTTCAACACACAAGCCAACAATTCTGAGATCTTCATTATTGTCAATTAAATGAGATATAAGATCCCAGAGTGTAACAGCAACAGGTAAAAAACGTTCCTTTTGAGTAGCTAATAATGGAATTATTCTAGCAATGGTTTTCAGCAAAGAAATTGTCAGTGATATATGATTACTTTGAGCTAACCTTTCAGCATATGATAAAATATTTTCAATAGTGTTATACAGTTTAACACTCATTGGAGATACCCATATATTTTCTTCATTTTGCTCATCAACAGTATCATCTAATTTTTCACTTGCAGCATAAGATGATAAAGACTTTGAAGTACTTTCTTCATCGCTGTCACTATCATCACTATCAATTTCCAGTTTTGTATTCTGTTTTAATGGTTCGTCTAAAACATCTACCTCACTTTCATTATCAGTATCATCAAAAATATCATCAATAACCACAGATTTTTTATTCACAAATTCTTCAACTTCTTGATTAGATTTGAGACCCCAAATACCAAAAGTTAAAACGTTTTCATTATCCGAACTAAGTGCAAAAGCTTCAAAATCAAAGCCATCTAAATCATTATAAAATTTGGTTATTATCTCATTAAAAACCAAAAAGAAACCTTCACACAATGAACTATAACCGTGATACATATCCAACAATGTGAATATTGTTCTTATGATATCATCAAGTTCTGCCACAATATTGATAGAACCAAGCTTCAAAAAAACTGCTAAGATTATTGGAATTTTAGGTGTAAGGGTTTCACCGACAAGTTTAGATGACAATGCATCAACTAAATAATCAGAATTTTCTAAAAGCACTTTTTCAATTGAGCCATCGTATAGTAAATTGGCAATGTTCAAAATAACAATTTGGGCTTCAGTTCGAACCATTGAATTCGAAGAAGCCAGACATTCAACAACAGGATAAAGTACATCTATTAATTCATCAGCAAAATCTTCTTTTAAAATCTGTATTGAGTTTCCAATTGACCTCAAACACATAATGGTAGAGGTAGCAACTGAATAAGAAGCTGATGATAAATTTGAGCATTGTCTCAAGACATTCAAAGATACTTCTAATGATGAATAGGTCAAGTCATAAAGAATAATAGAGGTATCAGTATTTTCCCCACTAGCTCCACCTTCCATAGAGTCATCAATATCGTCAAATTGCAGAAACTCATCAGCTTCAATTGTTGGCTTCTCTTGATATTTTGTTAAAATAAAAGATATGATCCATGAATTTATTGACTGCCCCACGTTATAGCTCATATTATCAGTAAAAATAATTTCCGAATCAGGAATTAGTTTAATAGATGATGATAATATTTTAAAAATTTCAAGCAATAATTTTTCAGTTTCTTTAGTGAAAAGATCATTAAAAAGTTCAACGGAAGTTAAATCTTCAATAATGTTTCTATCATATTGTGAAAAAATCAACTTCAATTGACCTTCAATTAACATATGGTTTTCCTGGTTTTGTATATAACCCTTTTTACTTTTAGCGTTTTTTGCCTCTATTAAAAATAAAATATTCTCTTGTAATTGCTTGAGCAAAGATTCAAAAATCAATCTATCAATCCCACCGCTAGCGTTCAGAATTTGTAAAAGGAGAGCTAATAATTGTAACATGTTTTCAGTCTTTGATGGATCGGGAGATAAAAAATTGTATTGCATATCACGTAATTCTTGAGTTATTGAATCTGTCACCAACGACCTCAGTAAATTTAATTCATTTATATTAACAAGTGATTCAACAGACAATGTTATAAATGACGAATCAATATAACAAATGGTAGATAATGACTTTAATAATAATGGTATTACTTGGTGACAAGATAAAAAGCAATTTCTTATAATTTTTACATCAAATTGAAACACCGCATCTTTAACTGAGTACTTATCGTATCTACTAATATCCAAATTTAAAATAATTTTAAGTGCATTTGCAAATTGTACAACTGTTGAAGATAACCAAGCTGCAGTTCTATGTGTATTTTTTGAATGAATGTTTTTTGGTATAGTGTACTCTAAGGCATTTTCCAAGTTAAATTCAAACTCATGAAAGTCTTTAGTATCATCTATTGAATTCTCCACATTTACTTTTAAAGTATCTAAAGAAATAGGAGAAATATCTTTGACTTCAATTCCTATATCAAAATCTGAAAATACTTTATTCACAATAGTAGTTAGCGTTATGAAAGACTGAGAAACCACATTTGAATGTGCTTTCGATTTAATTATCTTAGCTATCGAAGATACAGTTCCGGGAAAAAATAATGAAAGTACTTCACCGCTATCTAACAAATGAAATAAAGTATTTAAGGTCTTTATTGCCTGTGTTTTGATATTAGGTACTTGTGATCCAACCGCAATATTTAACAAGATGCTGATCAAAAACCCCAAAGTTGGAATAAATTTAATATTCTCTAATATATTCCGGTTAAATGAAGGTCCTTGATTTATACATCCATTAAGCAAATCATCAATACAAAGGATGCCATTCATATACGCTTCATCAGAATGCGCAGAAATTTTAAATTGTCCTGGCTTACCACCAATTAAATATGTCAAAAGTGTAATATATTGAGTAAATAGATCATTTGATAATGAACCGGGTTGGCAAAATGAATGTTTTAATAAAATATGAATTATACCTAAAACATGTTCCAACTCTGAATTCGTTATATTTTCATTTTGTAATATTTTATTAACTGGAACCAATATATAATCTGCCAAATTAACGGGTATAGCAATATCTATATTACCATTCTCTTTTATTCTACTATTTACACTCTGTCGTAATGTTTCATTTAAATCCTTCAATGAATTCAGTAATTCAATGGAACCACACATATTCTGATCCGAAAAAGTCAGATGTGCCAACACCACACATTTGGGCTTAATATCATGGAATATTTGGGTTGCTATATCCATATTATATTTTGAAATGTTAGCAATCAGTCCATGACACACGTTAAATCAAAATGCCCAGATGTTCTATAACCAAAAAATCCTTCCACGAGCCTCCTTCGCATTTGCGTTACCCGGTTAGAAAAGCAGCAATTAAAAATTAAAAATTTTCACAGAAAGGTATAAATGTAACGACTTTCGCTCAACACTTCTTCCAACTTTCTTAACCCTCTTTCTTTTCTATCGACGAATCGTTGAATTATAGTACGTATTAGAGATCAAAATTCTATTCACAATAGTTACCAAGCGCCCACCATTTTATTTTTAACTGTCATCAAAGTAAACGGTATCAAATTTTTTTTGATATTCAACAAAACAATAAAAATTATGCTTGTCTAATACAACACGAATCCAACATCTGAAAGGTTTCCGGTGAAATCTCAGATATCGATTTTGATTATATCAGCCACATAATACCTTATTGTTTTTAATAGAAATTTAATATTTCTATTTGCTCGTGACTCCTCTGGACACTCATGTGGCTTTGTTTACTATTCCATTATATTTTTCTTTATCACCGTCAAAATTAGAATGCAGAGTAATGTGAAAACACATTATCTGTTATACTAACATCATATTTTTTTTAGATTATAGTAAAAAATGACTAGATCATCTGTATTAGCTGACGCATTAAATGCAATTAACAATGCTGAAAAATCCGGCAAAAGACAAGTTTTGATTAGACCATCTTCCAAGGTGATCATCAAATTCTTAACTGTTATGCAAAAGCATGGTATGTATTTATTCAAGGTATTTTCAGTTTAGTTTTGTTCTCATTATTATAATTTTTTTACACCGGAATGATAACTGGATGGCTTGTCATTGAATCTTAATTACTCAATAATTTAGATTTGTTATTTTTGTTGCTGGCTGTCTTTTAATTTTCCGGAAGATTGACATCAAGTGTATGGACAATTAGTAGTTGAACACAAATATTAACGTGTTTTAACTTTGTCTGTCATCTGTAACATTTTCAGGAGAACAAACAAAACTTTAAAAAAATCTCTTCTAAGCACTTTACTAACATTTTTTTTTTGTTTACAGGATATATTGGTGAATTCGAATACATTGACGATCACAGATCTGGTAAGATTGTCATTCAATTAAATGGTAGATTAAACAAATGTGGTGTCATCCAACCAAGATATAATGTTAAGATTGGTGAAATTGATAACTGGACTGCAAACTTATTACCAGCAAGACAATTTGGTTATGTTATTTTAACCACTTCTGCTGGTATTATGGATCACGAAGAAGCAAAGAGAAAGCACGTTTCTGGTAAGATTTTAGGTTTCGTTTACTAATTGATCTTCAAGGTAATATTTTGTGTACATTTTTATATAATCACGTTTTAATTTAAGCTTTTAAACATACATCAACTGAACTTTAATAAAGTTTGTGACATTTTTCATTTATAAACAGGAATGTTGAAAATGAGACTTGGTATTGTAAGCAAAGAAAGCAAGAATTTTTTTAATCGACTGGTAAAATAAAAAGGGAGCTATTTTACGTCTTTTTAAATTCTTTCAAAATTTATATCTGTCTCGTTTTATTTTAGAATAAACCACTTATAAGAGATTGCATAGAAATGCTAAAAAGTAAAGCTAGAAGCGGATTATTTTTTGATGTTGCTATGTCGAAAAAATAAAGGGAACAAAAATATGTCAGTATACAATTAATAATAAAACTTGAATGATACCAATAAAAATAGGATAAAAGTTTGATTGAAAATAGAATAATTCAATGTTACAATACTCTTTCTGTTGGTGGTATTGAAAAGAGTAGATCCAAATTGTGTTTTGACAGTTGATTTTTTAAAAAAAGAAAATAATCTTGTAGGTCAAAATTTGTATTTAGTTTCTCATTTTATTTTATTTTATTTCAATTCAATTTTGCTTTGCTTTGCATGTTTAAGTATTTTCTCAATAATTTTGTGGAACCCCTTTTTACTTCAAAAATTCAATAGTTTTTATTTTCATTTTTATACTCTTTTTCATCAGTTTGAAACTTTTACCTCAAAAAAGCAAATTGTAGACATCAAGTAAAAAGGTAAGAAAGAAAATGGACAGCTTTTTTTCCTATTTGCAATTTTTTTATATTTAAATGAATACTTACAGGAAATGGAATCAGCTAGTTCATTAGCTGGTTCAGATACAACCTTAATACAAAACTCCTTTCCAACGATTTCCCCACTTTGAGAAAAAAATCGGTATTTAGTGCTCATATCTTGTTGAGTTAATGCAACGAATTTTCCTTTTGCTTTATTATTACCAGATTTGAAAGCATTTATTCCAATTGATTTAGGTACACCATTAGATATATCAATATTTGAATAATGAGTTTCACAAAGTTTTTGTAAGACATTGTTTGTGTTCGAATGAACCGTTTTTGAAGCAGCTTGTTGATCTTGCAATAATAATGCTTTAGCAAGCTCAATATTTTTAATTTTAGAAATTTGCTCTTTAAATTTGTAAAAGTCTAATAGCAAAAAGACATTACCTAACTCGTCATAATCAACTAAACCATAATTGTTTGATTCTTGAACAAATTCATAAACTAAACCACCAGAAAAAACGTGACTCATTTGGCTTGAATAAATTACTTCAATTTCTTCAAAATATCTTGGTAAAACTTCATTGCAACCATATTCAGAAAAAAAAATTGGTTTTGAATATGAATCATAATCTTTCACCAAATTACTATAACCTGAGGTAACAAATGTTTGTTGACCACACCATTGATATGTATTAACACCGTAGAAATCTAAAGATTCTAGCGGATCAGATTCATAACAAGCTAAGTAGTTTGCTAAAGAAGTTCTATAAGCTAAGTCATCAGCAGCAGAATAACCAACTGGAATTTTTCTTAAATGCATTTCTTTAATAAAATATTTGATATCCCTGATAACCGCTTTAATATAAACAGGAGAATATGTTGCAGAAATTTTATCATTGACAATTTCATTACCTGCAAAAAAAGCCAAAGTATTATTATAACCTGAAAATTGATTGACAACATTGTAAACATGCGTTAAATATTTAGCAGTATAAGTTGTCCAAGGCTCATACCTATTTAAATGTTGACCTTCCAATGGTGAATTCACATCTAATACTAAATAAATACCAGCAACCGCCAACAAAGTCATACACTTATCATGATTTAAGTTTGGATTAACAGAATAAACTCTAATAGTATTTATACCTAAATCCTGAAAAAGGTAAATATCTCGTGCACACTCGACGGGATTAGATAAAGGATCGCTGTGTTCACTTACACCACTTGACCCACCTGGTTGATAATCAACACCTTTAATAAAAAACTATAATATATTAATATATTATTGCTAAAAAGTTAGTATCGACAAGTAAAACAAAAGATAAAAAAAGAAAAAAGGTTTATAATTAACTGATATACATGCAGGTTTATTTGTTACCGTATCATAAAAGTGGTTACCTCTTATTTCAATAGGATTAATCATTGCATTTCCTACTGCAGAAAATAAAAAAATAAGATATAACAAATAAAACATTATAGAATATTAATATTTGCTTAAAATAAGTTGAATAAAAAATGGTAATTAGGAAAGAGGTGAAGAGCAAAGCAAAATAGCAAAAACGAAAAAAAGGAATTCTTAAAAAAATGGGTTCTTTTAGAAAAACGAGGGACATAAAAATAATCAATCATAAATTTATCAATATCACTATTATTAATTATTATTGTTATTATTCTTACTTAGTAGAAAAGATAAGAAAAAGCGTTCGGTATTTCCAAATAATATACTTTATTTAATTAAGGAATAAACTGGAGTTTTCATAACAAAGTTGCAAACATAAAGGGTTTATAAAGAATAAGTAAAAGAAATCATAAATAAATAAATAAATAAATAACAATTTAAAAAAGTTAATGATCTATTGACCGAAAACTTCTTCTAAGAATGCTGCTTCTTCAGAGTTATGTAATTTCTTGTTACCTGCAGCGATTGAAGCAGATGGGTTTCTACCTGCATATCTGATTGGAACATTGAAACCTGCTTCTCTTTGAGTTTCAAGGATTCTTGGTAATGCATAAGAATAAGAACCATAATTCATTGGTTCTTCTTGACACCAAATGAAATCTTCAACATTTGGATAAGATTGTAAAGTTTCCTTTAATTCTGCGAATGGGAATGGATGTAATTGTTCAAGTTTAACAAATGCAGTATCCTTAGCATCTAATTCAGCTCTTCTCTTATGTAATGCAGTATAAACTTGACCAGAACATAAAACTAATTTCTTAATTTCATCTTTAGTACCAATAGATTCACCAATTTCAACATCATCAATAATTGGTCTGAAAGAAGTTCCTTCTAAGAATTCTTCCTTTGAAGATCTTGCTAACGGATGTCTTAATAATTGTTTAGAGAAAACTAAAATTAAAGGTTTTCTAAATTGTCTATGCATTTGTCTTCTCAATAAATGGAAAATAGAAGCTGGGGTTGATGGATATGCAATTTGCATATTACAGTCTTGTAATTGTCTTTCTAATTTTTCTGGGGATGGGAATTTTCTTGAATCTTCATTACACATTTGTAAATATCTTTCAATTCTTGCAGAAGAATGTTCAGGACCTTGACCATCATAACCATGAGGAAGTGATAAAACAATACCAGATCTTTGCTTCCATTTGAATTCAGCGGATGAAATAAATTGATCAACAACAACTTGAGCGGTGTTGGCAAAATCACCAAATTGTGCTTCCCATTGAACAAAGGTATCAGGAGAAGTTAATGAATAACCATATTCATAAGACATAACACCATATTCGGATAAAGTAGAGTTTGCAATAACAAAGTCAGCTTGATTTTCGTCTAAGTTTTTCAATGGAATAAATTCAGAATTATCTTTTTGATCATGTAAAACAGCATGTCTTTGAGAGAAAGTACCTCTTTCAACATCTTGACCTATAACTCTACAATGGTAACCTTCTAATAATAAAGAACCAAATGCCAATGCTTCACCAGTTGACCAATCAATACCTTCACCAGATTCAATAGATTTTAATCTGTTATTTAAAATTCTCTTTAAATTTCTGTGAATATTGAAGTCTTTTGGAGATGAACCAACAGCTGTACCAACTTTATTAAAAACATCTTCGGATATACCAGTTGGCATTGAAGGTAAAACTTCAGTTGCTAATTCTTTTGGAGATTTGAAATCTTCCCATGGAGCTGTTAACCATTCTCTGGATTCTGGTTTATAATCTTTTGCCTTTTCAAAAGATTCTTCTAAATGGTTCCAGACCCATTGTTTATGTTCATTAATATCTTCAACAGTAAAGGTACCTTCTTCCTTCAATTGTTCAATATACATATCTAAAACTTGTTTCTTTTTAGCAACAGCTTCATACATTAAAGGTTGAGTAAAAGATGGTTGATCAGTTTCATTATGACCATGTTTTCTATAACCAACAATATCTAAAACGACATCAGTTTTGAAAGTGTTTCTCCATTCAGCAGCTAAATTGAAAAGATAAACAACAGATTCAACATCATCAGCATTAACATGGAAAACTGGTGCATTAATTGTTTTAGCAAAATCAGATGGATAGGTTGTTGATCTTTGTTGATGAGGTTCAGTTGTGAAACCAATTTGATTATTAACGATAACATGAATGGTACCACCAGTTGCAAATGCTGGGACATGAGTTAAACCTAAAGTTTCATAAACAACACCTTGACCTGCAACAGCAGAGTCACCATGTAATAAAATACCAAGTGCCTTATTGAATTCACCAACATCATTCTTTGAATGTTGAATAGATCTAACTCTACCTAAAACGACACCATCTTCAGCTTCTAAATGTGAAGGGTTTGCAACTAAAGATAAATTAACAGTTTTACCAGAAGTTGTTGGTCTAGCATAATTCATACCTAAATGATATTTGACATCACCTGAACCTTCACCTTCACCTTCTTTAATTGTAACACCAGCAAATTCATTAAAGATTGCTTCAGCTGGTTTTCTAACAACATTTGTCAACATATTTAATCTACCTCTGTGTGGCATACCAATAACGATATCTTCAATACCAAATTCAACTGCTGTATCGATTAAAGCTTTCATACCTGGGATAACAGATTCTGCACCTTCTAAACCGAATCTTTTATCATTTGGATATTTGGAAGATAAAAAGTTTTCGAATTCACAAGCCCACATTAATCTATCTAAAATTTGTCTCTTTTGATCTGCTGAAAATTTGAAAGGTACTGGAATTTCAATTCTTTCTCTTAACCAATCACATTTTTCTCTAGAAGGTATATGGATGAATTCAATACCATAATTGGAACAGTAAATTTTTTCACAATATTGAATAATTTCCTTTAACTTCATTACATCAATACCTTGAGCTTTGAATTTTGGTAAAATACCAGGACCTAAAGTAATTTCCTTTTCCAAATCTGCTGCAGATAAATTATAGTATTCTAAAGTTAATTCTTTTGGTGTTGGTTTATCAGTTGAGTAACCAAAGTTAAGTTTTAAAGGATCAATTTTAGCTTTTAAATGACCTCTTACTTCATATGCTCTAACTAATAATTGTGTTTTTAAATGTGTCATCACATCTTCACCTGCACTTGAAGTATTAGAATCTGGAACCATTGATAATGAACCAATAGGAGTTGGGATAATGGTTGGTGGTGCTTGGTAAGCTAAACTTGCTGGTCTTGAACCATTTAAATTTTTAAAATATGCATCCCAAGAGATATGGACTGATTTAGGATCTTTGATCCATGCTTCATACATTTCATCAACGTATGAAGCATTATTACCTTGTAAGAAAGTATCTTGACCAAAACATCTAATTGAATTAACATGTTTTAAATTCTTCAAAACATTACGTTTTGAAAACTGATTAGAGACAGATCTGAGCATCTTTACTATAGATATACAGCGCTGTCCTTTATTTGATTCTGGAATTCGAAAAGAACAAAAAGAGCCTTCAAATCAAAAACAAATGAAACTCCAATAAAAAGGACATGGACCACTATAAACAATTTCAATTTCAATTCCACCTGGTTGCCTCTCTGGCAGCACTCCAAACGGCCAACGAAAATCAAAAAATATCCATTATTAGGCAAACTTTTTTAATTCGCGCACCTCCACTGGGAGAAGAAGGAAAGAAATGCCTAATACGACTCGGAGCACACGGAACTTGGCCGAATTGACGGGAGTGCAAATGGATCAGACAACTGTGTTCCATGTAGACCTTTTTTGTGATTTTGAGCAGCCACACCTACACTAACCAATATGTCTAGATGCATGTGCAACATTTTTCAATTGCTTTCTGTACCGAGAAGCCACGTGATTCAGGGCGCCAAAAATGCACAACCATCGACATTACGGCATTTTTCTCGGAGTAGTAGGACGACAAAGCGAAAAATGCCGAGCCGCGCAGGATGGAAAAATCCCCGGGCCAACGCGATTGGTGCTTGCTACCCCGGGGACACGGAGGTTAGGCGGCGTAGGGCAGGGACGGTGCAGGGCAGGGGCGTTCCAGGGTGGAGGCGAACGATGATTCAAGGGCCTTGTTACGGATAAGGTGCCGGTTTTTTTTTTTATTATGGCTCGGGTTTCCAGCACCATCAATAGGAGGTGCTTGATTACTAGAAACTGTTGCTGGCTTTAACGTATGTGACTATGAATATATGTATGTACATATATATATATATCAGAAGCTTCAGAGCCTCGGGAGTGCAGTCCCTTTGTCTGCTACCGGGACATCAACAGGCAGCGCAGGCCCACAGAGTAGGCCCAAGTCCGGTCAAAAGCTCCGTTTGTCCTTCCGCTAGGTTCGGAGCTTTATTTTCCTTCAGTTTTTTCCGTTTCCTCCCGGCTTTGCCCTATTTTTCCGGGCTGCGGCCGATCGACGCGGCGCTTACGTAACCGGGGATTTTCCGTTTTAATATTTTTCAGCCGGATCTACTTTGGCTCTTTAGCATGAATCCGAGCGTCTGAAATTTTTTTGGAAAACCATATATATCAGAAGTTGTTGAAAGGACTGCAAATAAGAAAACATCATAACATAATCATATGCTGAAAGTGTGCAGCTTGACGGGATCACTATCAAGAATAAGGAAGGGACGATATAACCCGAATTTGGCATGTTTTTTTCGAAATAGTTGGACACAAAGTCAACAGCAGCATCAACAGCAACAGCAGAAGCTACAGGAAATTCCACATCGAGAACAACGCAGTTGGTCAGACCAAAGTCAAGAAGAG
Source organism: Pichia awuae (assembly GCA_030563725.1). NCBI lineage: Eukaryota > Fungi > Ascomycota > Pichiomycetes > Pichiales > Pichiaceae > Pichia > Pichia awuae. The sequence goes on from JAJMJV010000013.1 coordinate 219,815, forward strand.
GAGGACAAAATTGGAAAATTCATTAAGATCGAACAGCAATTGGCGGAACGCAATCAGTCATTAGAATACAAGGCTCAATTGCTACTCAAAAATTTAGAATATTTAGATGTTTTCGATATAAATTTGACGTCAGACGAATATTCAAAATTTTTCACGCTACTGGTGAAATATAACGTTGATTTCAATGTTACAAAAATTTTGGGGTTGGGCAAATTGGTTAAATTGCTGCCCAATATATCAGCTGAAGGGATAGATATTATTAAGAATTGTGGAATTCTTAATCCAACTGATGAACAAATAGCTAACTTTTTCAAATATAAGTACAATTCGAAACTGAGGATATTAACAATTGATTTGTTAGTACAAAATAAGTACTATCATGAAGCATTTAAGTTTCTACAGCTGTTGAAAGAAATTGAACCAAACAATAAATACAAAACTAAATTCGAATTCAAATTGCAAAAATTTACTGATTTTCAATCAAACATTTCGGCATCTGATATAATTGAAAATAATTTATTACACATATATTTTCGTGAACTTCTTAAATCAAATAACTATACTGTTGAAGAAAAACTAGAATATTATTTGCTTGCTATTTACAAATTATTATCAACAAATCCTAAATTGTCAAAAAATCACATCCATTCTTTAAATACGGTCTTCCTGTCATTATTAAATAAACAGGTTGGTATTTCTTACAATATTTATATTGCTTATTTTATTAAATTATATCCAAAATCTATACCCATTTTAAATGATTTAGGATTAATGCCCACTGAATCATTACCTGAAATTAATATCAGAGAAGAACTAATTCAAGGTGTTTACCCCTATGTTGAAGATTTATCAATACTGTACTTCAAATATTTGAATGAAAAATTCCCTAATAAGAATGATTTGAAGGTATTATACAAAAAATACATATCTAATGTTTACAAATTTCAAAAATTAGAAGTTTCAACATTAAATAATCAACTTCATCCATTTAGTAAATATAATCATGACACTTCAATAATTTCTGCATTTATTAACTATACTTTTAACAAAAAAAGTATTTGTTTATTTAAACCAATACTAACAACTAATTTAATAGAAAATTTCTATAATGAAATTGAATTTTCAAACGTAGACTATTATAAATCCAACAATTTTTTAAATCATAAAATTCAGATTCAACAGTTGGTTGCATATTTTGCCAAACCAACAAATTCAAACTTTGATATTCAAAAAAGTATAAAAATTCTAAAACTTTTGGCTGATAAAAATGTTTTTTTAGAAGGGAATTCCTATATGAAAATCGTTGATGCTTTAGTTAGGTTAAATTTTAATGAGTATGCTAAAAGTTTTTACTTTTTCTTGATTAGTGATGCATCAATTTCAACAAGATTAACATTTGATGATGTTGCGCCATTTTGTCAAAGGTTTAAATGGCCGTATCCTCAAGAATCAATCAATTTACAACCAAAGGGAAAGGCGACCTTTGATAAAGATTACTTAACTGGGAATCTATCACCAGCAAAAATAATTACTGAACTCGATAATTTGGTAAACCAACATAAAAACGGAAAAAGCGATATATTTATATAAAGTTTATTTTTTTAGACAATTAAAAAAAAGATGTAACTAATGAATAATAATAGATGTTTGTTTTATAAGTTGATAATTAGATATCTTCGCCAAATGAATCAAGAGTGACAATTTGTCCTGGTTTGAATGCAGGCATACCAAGGAATGGACAACCATCACATCTAAATGCGTCACCCAATGAGCATGAATTACAGCCACCAGTTTTACCTTCAATTGTAAAATCGATTTCTGTCATATCGTCAGCTGTAAACCTTATGACTGTTTTTTTAGGTTCCTTCTTTTGTTTCATTGCTTCTTCTCTATCTCTGATTCTTTGCTCGATTTCTTCTGCTTCCTTTGAAGCAGATTGTGCAAGCTTACTTAACATTGAGTTTTGTAATGTTCTCTGTCTTTGTTCCTCTGCTTCTTCAATTTCCTTCAACCCACATGTACAGTCTTTACATGCCTTTCTTCTCTTTGTACCTGAGACGTTACAATCAATTGGTTCGACAGTTGAAATATTTAAATTATCAATTTGCAAATCATCATCATTAAGTTCATCTCCATCATTTGACGATTGTAATAAATTATCAATCAATTGAAGTTTACGCTTTTTATCTTCCTCTGTTAATGGTTTTTCTTCTTTTCCAGAAATATTTGCAGAGAAACCTGATCCTGCTGCTCCTACCGATGTGTTTGATATATCCTTATTCAGTCTTTTGAATGTTGGTAAAAAGTTAGATTTTGCTGATGTTTTTTTTTCATTGTTGCCCCTGTTTAATGAAATACTTGTAATGGCACTTTCAAGAGATGGTTTAATCCACGATTTATTGTCTTGAGAAATTAAAAATCCCGTACTTATGGCCAAAATTTCAGAATTATTTGGCAACAATCCAACAAATTTACCATTTGACTTTAAAGAATCAAATAAAATTGTCATTAATTGTTTGTTGAATTCATTCTTGGTTGCTTCAGGCGGTGCCAAATAATAGATCAAATCATATGCTTCTCTTTCCAATCTTTGCTGTGAATTTGCAACTCTATCAATTACATACTGAACAATTTGGCCTGATGGATATTGATTATTAAGCTGAATTTTCGTTTCGTCAATAACTTGAGGTGTTGTGGCAACAGTTGGATGAATCAGTAACAAAATATCGGTCGTCATAATAATGCTGTATTTGTTGCTTGGTGAAATCTATGAAACAAATAGATCTATATGGTGCTAATGAAAAATTAAATAGTGCTATTGATAGTTAATATATATATATATATTCAAAGAATAGAAAAAATATATGTAATCAAGGCAATGCAATATCCGATTCCGGCGTGAATGTGAAAAATTTGACTTTTCTTAGTAATTTTGATTTTTTCTGCTTTTCAGTTTTTCCAGATAAAGAAATTCATACGCCGAAGAAAAATCAAATACAACAAAGTGGGTATGGGGTTTGAATTCGGAGTGGATCTTGCTTTGCTTTGATTTGCTTTGCTTTGGTTTGCGTGAACTTGTAGCTGGGCACAATTACACAACAGGCTCTTTATACTTTACAACTTTTAGTGTCGTTAGTCCTGATTTCTCCTAGGACCCCTTGTTGCTTTTATACATGGAAGAACCCTTCTTCCCTTGGATGCCCATATTCTACCTTCCTATTCTGGTGCTGTTAACCGAGGGCAAATTTAGGGAGCGACATTTGACGTGTCGCAGCTCGCATGGCCACGCGCCGAGCCTCCGCCGGTTCGAACCGCCGACCGGTCACATTTGTTTGTTTTGTTTTCGCATTTCGTATTGTGTTTTTGTTTTTGTTTCAGACGGAAATTTCCTTTCTGAGAAACTGTTCTTTTAGAGATTTATTAGGATGTAGAGCTTTTTTTGCAGTTAGTTCCTTTGATATATTTAACAATAGAGGCAGATATATTACAATGGATATCATAGCAGAGCTATCTAAAGAACAGCTCTTAAATCTGATATCTGAAGCTTTGCATTCTAGGGGTAGCGGAAAAAAGGAAAATGATGGAGTTTTTCAACAGAGAGATCATCACGATGGACAAAATCAACACGATAAACGAGATACCCAAGAAAAACTAGAGAAAAATGATATACGAGATCAACAAGCTATATACGCAAAACACGAAGAACAAGATCAACAAGATAAAAACGAAAATCTCCAAAGACTTAACAAACCGGAAGTAACTAATATAATAAAAGCGCCAGTAATAGATGCATATGTTCCAAATACATCACCGATACGACTTTGCCAACCATTTCAGATTCCAATGGCTTCGATAACGGAAAAACTGGCAGACATCCAAAATTTGGTTTATCTACTGGGAAATAATGATAACAATCAAATGCTTCGAAGGTTTTATTCTTCTTTATACTCAATGATTGATGATTATAACCTTGATCTGTTAAAAAAGAAAGATATGATGAATAATGATTTCATTAAATCCTTGGAAACCATAACCAAAATATTTCAAATAACTTCAAAATTTTCTCCAATAGAAAATATCAATGAATCCGTTTTAACTCCAACAATAAGACGTATGATTATGGATTATAATTCGAATATTTTCAAAAGTTTAGAATCTTACTGTGGAAATAATGACACTTCGATGTTTAGTTTGAATAATGATATTGAAGAAAACTTAATTAGACTAATTCCAGTTTTGTCAAATCAATTACTTACGTTTAGTAAACAGTTGAAAAAATTCTATAAATTATATGAAATGGTCGATGATTACACTTTAATTGATGAATCGTTTTTAAGTAATGTACCTACAAAAGAAGACATAAATTTATTCAATCAAATTAATAAAGCCACCGATATTAAAATAATTTTACAAACTAATTTCAATAAAATAAATCCTTACTTAATAGATCAACTAAATATTGAAATTCAAAATTTAAATAGTTATATTGATTCAAAATTGAAAAGTTTGAAAGATTTAATTCAAGATGTTGTCGATTTAAATCATCAGTTGTACCAGCAAAATGAACAAGAATTTCTGGCAGCATCAAATTTTATGAATAATAGTGAACTTTTATTATCGAAAGTTGGTATAAAATCTGAAAGTTTTGATAAATACAATGAAAAACTTCAAAATCTTAACAAATTAAAAGCTGAAAGACAATTAATGTTAGATACTTATATGAATAAAACTGAACAATTATGGTCAATTTTAAGACCTAACTCAAATGAACTTCATCAATTTTTAAAGAATAATTGTAATTTTTATTCTCAATCAATGGAAAATTTTAAAAAGTTATTAGATGAATTAGAACTTGAAAAGTTTAAGAATATCAAAAAATTTATAATATCAGCAAGGGAGAAAATTCAAGGATTTTGGAAGGTTTTGATGTATGATGAAGAATCCAAACATAATTTTAAAGAATTTTTTATTAACGATATTGATTGCTTTAATGAAGATCTTCTGAATGCTCATTCAAATGAATTAGAAAGGTTAAGACAGGAAAGTGATTCAATCAAACCTTTATTAATATTGATTTCAAACTTAAATGATTTAGTTATTGAAAAAAATGAATTAGATAAATCTTTAAAAGATCCTTCACGGTTATTAAAAAGGAATTCTTTCCAAATTTTAAAGCAAGAAGAAAGAACAAAGAATAAGTTACAAAAACAATTTCCTCTTCTAATAAATGATATTAAAATGCAAATAGAGGAATTCCAAGTACAGAATAACAGAATATTCAAATTAAATGGTGAACCATATTTAAATAAACTTGAAGAAATTGAAAATACTTGCATTTTTACAAGGAGACGGAATTTTAGATCAACTCCATCTTCTATCAATAAAAAGCCAGTATCTAAAATTACCAAGCCAAAACCTACACCGAGAAGAAGTTTTATAACACCATCTCGTTCTGTTATTAGGAAGTTGAATCCTGATCAAATGACCAATCCTTTTCTATCTCGTGAACAAACTCCAATTAAAGAACTGAAAGCAAACAAAACTCCACTTTCTACATTAGCTTCGAAGTCAATTTTTTCTACTCCAAATTCATTCTCATTGGATAGGAGATCTCCACTTAAATTGAATCTCAACGCATCAACTAAGATAACCAATTTGTCTTCCTCGGCAATTAAAAATAAAAGAAAACCAATGACTTCTTTACATCCAACTTTTAATAATAATGATAATAAATTCAAAACTTCACCATTAAAAATCTCAACTATTAATAAATTGAATTTAAGAAACAGCTCAATTCCTGTGGAGGAGTTAAGTGATTCAATTCTTGATTATTCGGATCATGAAGAAATTAACGATAAAGAAAATACTCATAGATCTAATGTGTTGTCACCAAACAAAAAAGACTTCAAATTTTTTTTACCCACATCCATAGAAATCAATAAAAAATTTGAAGCAACATCACAATTCAATCTGAGTCTAGATTCTGAAACGTTTTAAAAAGTTGAATTATTATAGTTTACATAGAAAATTATAAAAAAAAATTTGTATAGTGAAACTTTTTCTTAATCTTTTTCGTCTTCATAAGGTTTAACCTCTCTTGCTCCAACATCTGACCAATCGGTACTCAAACTAGTACCATTGCTCTCCATAAAACTCTTCATCATAGCTCTTTTTGCATTTCCGTCTGCATTTTCATATAGTTTTCTAAAGAACCCATCTGGATCAGCAGCATCGTCGTCTTCATCATCATCATCATCAATGGCAAATTTGGACCAGTCAGTTTTATTGACTGCAGAAGTTGGATACGATGGTTGAACATATTCATCTTTTTCAATGCGGTGTGTTGTAATTGATTCATTTCCTTCTAAATATTCTAACGCAGTCCAAGCTCCTAATTCTTTTTTAGATAAAATAATAGTTAATTTTGTGCCATAAACTTTAAATGACGATTGGGAAACGACTATGGGACTAAAAAGTTTATCAATTTTAAACTCGTAAACAAATTGATTTGAATCCGCAAATGTAAAATGAACAGATTCGTCTTTGATTACTGAAACGACTGATTCAGAATTGATTTTTTTTACATATATTGAAATTTCAATACTTTTTCCAGAGTCAAACCAGTCGAATTTCATATTTTGCTTAATATTAGTTGAAGCTGCAGGTTGTGGCGTAGACGCTAGATCGGAGCTTGATTTAGATTTACTACTTTCTGTTCTTAACGGAGTAGCTAATATTTCATTCTCCAGTTGATTGATTTTTGATTCATCAATAGACTTAACTTTAGCATATTTTGATGCAACTAAATTCTTAAACATTTTAATTTCAGAATTTGGAGCATCATCAAATGATGTTGCATACACGACATATTTGAATGCATCTTCATATTCTTTGTTTTTGAAATACGCCATTGATTTGATTTTCAATGCTTCTGCAATTTGTACTCTTTTTCCATTCGCAAATGCAACATTCAACGCTCTATCACAATAGTTAACGGATTCAATATATTGTTTTGATCTTAATAAATATTGTGCATACAAAATCAATGTTTTAAATGAGTTTTTGTGTTCGGAATCTTTTAAAAGCTTCAATATTTCCGACTCAGCCTCAGCCATATTATTGGCTTCTAAAAGCTCTTCTACCAATGCTATTGTATCAGAAAAAACCATTGTATTCTCTACCTTATATCCCTTTCTTTCCTGTATCTATTAAAGAGTCCATTACATTTATGACCATGAAAAAGCATTTCAGGGCTGTGAAATTCCATATTGCATCAATTTTTGAAAAATTGAAAATTTAAAATTTTTTTTATATTCTTAGACAAAGAACAAAGACTTTCAGAGCCAGGAAACAGCAACACATGAGTACCGAAACAGGAAAACACAACGTTGAAAGTCTAGTTTTAGATGCAGGGCCACTGATTACCCAGCCTGCTTCACAATTACAACAATTTGCGGACAAATTTTATACTACTCCAGGTGTGTATAATGAATTAAAAGATGAATCTGTCAGATCCCAATTAATTGTTTGGGGAGATAAATTAGTGATCAGACACCCTAAAAAAGCAGCCATCGAAGCAGTTGTTGAATTTGCCAAACTTACAGGTGATTCTATGGTTTTATCCCAAAACGATTTACATATTATTGCATTAGCTTATGAAATCGACGTGGAGTCTAATAATGGCCAAGTGAGATTTAGAAAGTTCCCTGGTGAAATTAGACCTGAAGACGAAGCCAGAATTGCTGAAGAAAAAAAGAGAAGAGAGGAAAAATATAAACTCAACTCTGAAAAAAAAGTTGAGTTACCAGTTGAAGAAGTGGATGATGGTCCTAAATTTGATGATGATGGTTTTGAGATTGTTGTTAGTAAGAAGAAGGGAAAGAAACAACAAGCTGCACATGTTAAAACAGAAGAACCAAAAGAAGAACCAAAAGAAGAACCAAAAGAAGAACCAAAAGAAGAACCAAAAGAAGAATCAAGTGAAATAACAGAGTCTAAAAATGATCTATACGAAGAAGATCTAGAAGCAGAATTTGATGATGATGATGATGATGGTGAATGGATTACATTAGATAACTTACAGGAAGTCATTGCGAAGGAAGAACTTAAAGAAGAAGTCGAAAAGGAAATTTCTGTTGAAAAAATCAAATGTGCTTTAGCCAGTGGAGATTTTGCAGCCCAAAATGTTGCATTACAAATGGGAATGAATTTGATGAACACAATGTCTGGATTACAAATTAAAAGAGTCAGAAATTATATGTTACGTTGTCACGCATGTTTTGCGCTTGTGCCAATTCCAAGGGATAACACTCCAAAACATTTTTGTCCAAGTTGTGGTGGTCCAACTTTACGTCGTATTGCAGTTTCTGTCAATTCTGAAACAGGTACGATTACCCCACATTTAAAGAAAAACTTTAAATGGCGTACAAGAGGTAACATTTACTCTATGGCATCACCATTGAGTAAAAACACTGCAAAGAAATTTGGAAATAAAGGTCATCAACATCGTGGGAATTCAAAGTTAGACGTGGATTTTTTCAGTGAAGATCAAAGGGAATATCAAAATGCAATCAAGAATGCTAAATGGCAACAGCGTCAAAATGAAAAGGCCATGGAAGATTTTATAGGTGGTGGATCTGCAGATAATTGTATCTCACCATTTTTTACTGGTGCAGATGTTAGATCTGTTAACGTTAAAGTTGGTAGAGGTAAATTTGCCAACAAATCTAGAAAGAAGCATTAAAGTAATTTATATGAACATCCAAGTATAACCTAAGCTCATCAACTTTAACCCAATGGTTAATTTTGATTCTGTATAAATAAATATTCCGTACACACTTGTAGTTGTTGAAATCGCAAACTCTTTTAGGAAATGGAGCAAAAAGAGCAAAATGCATTTAAAAGCGTCAATATGTATTATTTCTCTTTTAATATACTTTTACGACAGGAAAAATACTATTTTTCTGTTATAATTAACTGCAATTCTGTAAATCAATAATTCTACTATTGAATTTTTGACAATCATCAGAAAAACATACCCATTTTGCTTTTTAATACACTTTGCGTTTCCAAAAAGACATGTTTTGAAATCGCATCTAAAATATATAACTTATTTGGCCCAGGCATTAAACAATACAAGTTAATGCAGTTTTGTTAGCCATTGATTTATCAAACAATATTTTTGTGAAGAAATTGCTGGTTACTTGTACAGACATGAAAAGCGGCTCGTTAGAGTTTTTCAAATCTTCGATGAGGCTTCGTCTCATGAAAATAAAATGCCTATGTTAAAAACCACTTTTCAAATACACAAAGCTAGCTTTTCCTTTTTAAGCATCATATGCAATGACATTTATACCGTTAGATCTTAAAGCCGCCGGCCATGATGGTCCAATGCAATCTATAGATGGAACTCTTTTTATCAAACCAACTACAGCTCAAGAAGTGGAATTTTATAATATTACACAGACTAAAAAAATGCAAGTTGATTCAGATATACCGTACGGAAGTTTATTGAGTGATTGGATGCCTGAATATTTTGGAGCTTTATATCCCGGCGCAACTAATGATTTGCTTAGAGAAGGTGGAGATAGCATTGATGCGAAACTTATAAATAAGGTGGAAGATACTTTAGCTATTGAAGGAGACGGCAAACAATATCTTATTTTAAATAATGTTTTGAATGGATTTTCTCAACCTAGCATAATGGATATCAAACTTGGATCCATATTATATGATGACAAAGCCAGTGAAGATAAAATTAGAAGGATGAAAAATATATCTAAAACTACAACAAGCGGTTCTTTAAAGTTTAGAATTACAGGTATGTTAACTAAAAATGATTTTGATGGGAAATTACCTGCAGATATTGATGGGTTCAAAATGTCTTCCGTTTGTGATACACATTCAAATAGCGGATATATAACATTTAACAAACATTTTGGGCGAAAACTGAATAAAGATACTGCTGCTGAAGGGTTGAAGATATTTTTCAGATACAATAACTTACCAAAGCACGTTCAAGACAAGATAATCAGTAATTTTCACATACGATTGCAGATGTTGTATAATTGTTTACTCAGTGAAGAAATAAGAGTGGTTTCAGGCTCTTTGTTTTTTGTTTTTGAAAATGATATTTCTAAATGGGAAGCTGAAGAATTTAATGATCCAATTGTTTCGCCACCTACAGTTTTCGATGATGAAGAGGAAATTACAGAAAGCGAAGATGAAGAAGAAGAAGAAGAAGAAGAAGAAGAAGAAGAGAAAAACAACACAGCATTGAGCTGTCTAAAATTTATCGATTTTGCACACTCTATTTATACACCTGGAAAAGGTTACGATGAAGAAATTGTATCAGGTATTGAGAACTTATTCTCCATTATAGAGACTTTATAGAACTAAAAATTATTTTTCATTTCCCTAAGTTTATTCATAATGTCAATTGGATCTGTTAATCCTGTCGAATCCATCACATTTGGATCATTCAATCTCATAAAAGGGTTGAACTCTTTTTCATCTTTAATTGTAAAACGACCAGTTGTAACATCATTAGATTTACAAAAGTCATCTAATCTATTCAACGCAGCATTTTCACCTAAAACAGACTTAGAAAACTTAACATTGCTTGCTGTATATTCATGACCAGGATAAACAATTGTTTCATCAGGTAATTTCATTAGCTTTTCCAAACTCTTCTTCATATCACCACCATGACCTTCAAAAAATCTACCACAACCCGAAGTAAATAATGTATCCCCAGTAAACACACATTTTTCACCCGTCTTATTATCAACGACATAATAGCAAATCGAATCTCTTGTATGACATGGTGTGTGAATTGAGGTGATTTCAATATCATTGCCCAATTGTATAATTTCTCCATCTGACGGAGTATACGAAACACTTTCCGAGTCCTTTCCTGCAATTACGGGCAAATTTTTGTATTCATGTGTAAGGAAATATTGGTTGCCTCCGGCATGATCATAATGATGATGGGTATTTACGATTGCTGTCATTTCAATCCTTTGCTCTTTAGCTAAGAATCCTTGTAGATCTTTTGGATATGCCGGATCGATAATCCACGCTTTGTTTGTACTTTCATCTGACAAAATATAGGCGTAGTTATCTCCACTACGCCATCTCATAGGTAAAGCCTTGACGTGCATTCTTCTTTGTAGCAGCAGACTCCTGTTCCACATATATTGCAAAAGAACACAATGCAGATATCTGTGTCTCATGTCTGAAAAGGCCAATTTACGCCGGGCGAGATATAAAACAACAGCGATAGCACCCTTCTACATCCGTACGATGCTCTTTCTGCCTGCAGAAACGATATGTATCCGCCTGGGGGTTTGTTGTTGTTATCCAACCTTTCAATCACAGTCTGTATGTATTTTTCAACGATTGCATCTTTAGATGCAATTTGGCACGACTAGTCTATATCTGTATCGTTTCAAGGTTGTATATGTGGTAGCTATGTCTGTTTTAAGGACATGTCTGTGATTAAATTTCTTCCTTAAAACATAAAAAGACGAATAACACAAAGAGATAAAAGTACTGTAAAGCAGAAAGACTTGATGACTGAGTCAAGTACTGCATTTTGTACTCGGTACGGTACATTCACTCCCTAAATGATAATGTATTGTAATTTTTCATTTTCTTATAAAACCATGGGATAATATTGAATTCTGTTATATAATCTTAGAGCTAAAAGGCATAATCATCTTAAACTTTCAGTTGTTCTGAAAGTTATGATATATTTGATGAGGTTGGTAATTAATGTCAGGTGAATTTCAAATAGAACGTCACTGCAGCTAGACAACTCACAAGCAATTAATGTAAATCAGATTTCACGTTATTGATACTATTCAAATAAGATCTAATTGCATATTACCAGTTTGCAAGAGTCATTTATTAATGAAAAAAGGCAAGATATAAAACATCAAATCTATCGTAGCAACTATATCTTCAGAGTTGGCCGGATAAGTTGATGTATGCAGCATGTCCTGTGGGTCAGATGGTTTCCGAATACGCCAAAATCAATAAAAGCTTTTATACAAGAAATAAACAGCAGATTTCAGCTTACGATACACAGTACATATGTAGCTGCAATTAAGTTGAAAAGCTCCCTTTATAGTTTCAATCCCCATGTATTTACTAGTGGTTTTTTTTATGGACTGTACTAGTCCTCGGTACTATTCCTTTGCACTATTCCTTGGTTCAATACTTCAACTTTTTTTTCCATAATATTTTAATATTGTTATTTGCTATTATACTATTATACTAATATACTAATATCTTACAACGTCAGTCGTGATTTCTTCTTTTCACGAAGATCTTGAACTTTTATCCATTTCCTGTTTGTTTTCAACTCCTTCATTTTTTTCATCGTCATCATCTTCATCGTCATCATCTTCATCGTCATCATCTTCATCGTCATCTTCATCGTCATCATCATTACCACTGTCATTATCATTGTCATTATCATTATCTTCTTCATCCTCGTCTTCTTCATCCTCTTCTAGATACCCTCCCAATTTTTCAACTACCGTAACAACAATTTCATTCCAATCCATCATACCACCCATACCAATTTCACCATAGCTACTAATAACCTTTTCTGTTGGTTTTAAAATTTCAATCCATTTCATATGCTCCTTGATCATCTTGGCATGTCTTTTTGTGATTGGTGAAGCATACGCAAATGAAATCATTGCAGGTGCTAACAATATAGGATATTGGCTGTTCCACGCCCTAACAACATTAGTAAGTAAGTTATCGCATAATCCTAATGCAATTTTACTCAACGTATTGGCAGTTAATGGTGCAATAATTAAAATATCTGCCCATTTTCGTAGTTCAATGTGCAAAACAGGATCGCTTCTAACCTTCCAACAACTCCATTCATCTCTATCTCTCCAAATTTGTACATTTGTCGAAAATTCACATTTTGATATAAATTTTTCAGCCGATCCAGTTAAAATCAATTGAATTGAAACTTTATCTTTATAAATATCCTCTAGTTTGTTGATAATCATTTTTGTCTTTTTTATTGAGACCGAACCACACGCTCCAAAAAGAACATGAAATTTACCATCATCATGTTGAAGTTTTGCAGTAACATTAGAGGGCGTTAATCCCAGTGTCGTGCTATTGTTTATCGGTAAAGAATACAAGCTACTGGAATTACCTGCATTTATTATAGGAGAGTTGGGTAATAATGTAACACCAGCGTTTGAGTTTGAACGAAATTCAACTTCTGACTTTTTGCCATCAAAAGCCGGTTTTAAAATAGGGTCATTTAGATTGTTAGACGTTGATGTTGATGCACTTCTGGACCTGGGTATCGTATGTTTAGAGGATTCATCAATATAAAAATGTGCATGAACAGATGGTGTTCTTTGATGTGTAGGACGAGAAGGTGGTTGTAGCTCCAAAGTTTGTAGTTTAGCATCTAAAGACGTATTTAAGGAATCTTTAATTTTATTCCTGGCAATTTGAGCAGCCATAGCCGCAGTTACAGCATGAGCTGCAGCTCTAGCTGTATCTAAACTTGACACATCTTCAGAATCAACGTTACCGACACTTGAATCATCTACAGCACTCTCCAGACTCAATGCAGAACTGTCAATCTTTTTGTGTTGTAAAATGGGTGGCGGCGATGGACACCGCAAATTAGAAATCGCCAAAACACTTGGCGACTCAAGCGTTTCACCTACCTGTGTCTGACTCCGCTGAGTCTTCTGACCCTTTTGTGATTGTTGAACATTCTGGCCTTGCATATTTCCCTGGTTCCTGTTAATAATCTCAGTCTCCTTATATCAACCAATTCAGATGCACCACTAATTTCAGCCCAGGATTTGACTTTTTAATGAATGTAAAAAATTCGCTTATAAAAATATTTTGGCCTGTTCAGTATTTTTCATTTGTTCGTTAAACCAACTAATTCTTTGGGGAATTAAGATCTATTATTTAGATTTGTTTTTGTTTTGTTTATGTTTTCATAATAGAAAAAGATTCTTTATAGAATCTATTGAAAATGAGAGTTTTATTTCAAAAAAAAAAAAAATAAAAAACAAAAAAATATTAAAATATTAAAATATCAATTTTTTTCTGGTTAGTTTTGTCATTCATGTTAGAGTTTAACTATTTTTGTAGAATAAATATAAACCCAACTTTAAAACCAACCTTAAACTCAACCTTAAAATCAACAGCACGTTCAATCCAGCGAGAAACAAATATTGTACATTTTAGGTTCTTCAGAAGCTACATCATTCAAATCTTTATGATCGGAAGGAAAAGTTGGGACAAACTCATCAAGTTTGACTTTAAATTGTTCATCTTGGAGAAATGCCCAAGGGTCATGTTCATTTGTAATATGATTATCATCATGCTCAGTAAATGCATTTGTTGTTTTATGGATAACAAATTTCCAATCTTCAATTTGAAATTGAAAATTTGGATTTTGGTTAATCATGTCAACCTTATGTTGGCTCAAGTTTGAGATAAACGAACAAATAAATAAAATCATTTTAAAATGTGCTGCAAAAGTTCCAACTTGCAAAAATACGTTTTTTTTCGAAACAATATTGTAAAAATCCATCAGATACTCTGAAATGGTTGATATTGAATTCCTGAATTTGCTGATGGATTGAAAAAATGAATCATTTATTGAAATTTTATCAAAATCTTGGCAAAGAAAATGTTCCAATTCTGGTAAATTAACACATCCAGTTTCTAGATTTTTTTCAATCTGATTTTTTTTGCCTTGTTCTGTCTGTCTGTTGAATAAAGTAAACTGACACAAAATAATTTTGTTGCCTGTCATCATAAACCTTGAAAATAACAGTCTCATAATAATCATTATTTTAATCGCTTGAGATTTATATGAAATGTCGGCTTTAGTAATTTTTTTAATTAATTCATAAGTTAAAAAAAATGATGTGAATAATTGCAATTCTGCTTTGACTTTAATTTCGTTAACCAATTTCATATCTTTATCAGTTATTTGGAATGGGAAACTGTGAATTTCATCAATTGATAATCGTAATTTAAACAACAAAAATTGATAACAAATGATAAAATCGCATTTGATTATAATTGAAAATAAATATTGAACCGGTCCATGAACTTTATCATTAATTATTTCATCAAATGTTTTAAAAATTGATAGCAATTTGGATGCTGAATCAATCAACTCAATTATTTCATTAATTGAAATGGGTTGAACATTTAAAAAAGTATTTGATAATTTTCTAAAATATAAAACAATTGGTTCCCAATAATCATATAGTTTTGGTATGCATAGTTTGTAATCAATTTTAAGCATTTCGCCTGTATGAATCGAAACAATTGCATCAATAAATTGTAAATTATTCCAAACCGTTGTAACTTCCTCTTCACTGTAACCATTAATACTTGCACAATCTTGATGAATTCCTAATTGAAAAGATATTTGGATGGCAAGCTCAAAAAATATTTTGGCATTTGAATTAATCGTGACAGAATCTGTTATAAAATATGACATGCGAAAAAGCATTATTGCTAGCAGTGCATCAAAAGTTGGAGTTTTTCTATAATTTGAAAATGAAATAAATCTAAGAACACCATCCGAAATTGTATCAAAATCAATAGATAAACCATATTTAAAATCAATATCTGATTCATGTTCAGTTGAAAGAATAACTATTCTAGTTATTGCCAATGCAAGTGCAATTACTGCATAATCTGAAAATGGTGTTAGCTTTTTATATTTAATTTTGCCATTCTCATTGATGAAGCATTTATTAAATTTATGATATATTGTTAAAATAGGCAAAAAAGATCCAAACGAGCCAATTTTCAGATTAGATTCAAAGAATAGTATTCTTTCATTAATTGCACCCAAATTTGGAATGAAGAGTTTATTTATGGATTCTAAGATTTCGGTTTCATTATAAACACCGTTTAAAATCATTAGTTCCTTGGATGATTTTTCAGCCAAGCGATCGTGATATTCAGCATCTTCTTCATCATCAGATGCAAAGGGTATCATCGATTGAAATTTGACAAATGGTTTATAATTTTTAAAAACTGAGTCTAGTGAAAGAGGTGATCTATAACTTCTATTTTTGTATTTATCTTCGACAAAAAACGGTTTTTTAAAACTCAAACTTGGGTAATTAAATACTTCATTTTTTAATCTATCATTTGAAGTTTCATTTATACCTCCATCTTTTGTTGCATTTGAATTTGAATTTAAATTTAAATAAGAAGCTGATCTCGTGTGATAAAGAGAATCCGACAAATCAATACACCCATTACTATTTGGAGAACTCGAACTGTCACTTAAAAACGAGTCGTTTACAACACTATTAACAGAACTAGTTTCACTTCTGTCTGGCGGCGTTAAAAGAAATGTACAGCTTGTGGAAATGTTAGCCTTAACACATCTTGCACATGGCTGGGTCTTATCACATCTAACTTTTCTTCTGCGACAATTGGTACAAACTAAAGACGTCTTATTTTGTGACTTCTTAGCTATTCCCGGTAACATTGTTGGCAATTCTTTTTCTAAATTTGATAAAATATCAACCAGTTGTATTCTATCAACCCACGCTATATGCACACACTCTAACGACTGTACAAACTCTAAAACAAATTAGCAAACCATGCATGGAAAAAAATATTCACGTCTTTGTTGCATGAAAAAAATTACATCGCAAGATATATAGATAGATTTATTATGGGAATTTAAGAGTGTGGTATATATAGAGTCAGTAGCTATTTAGTAGTACGTAGTAAAGTTAGTTATATTCCTTTCTGATGAACCAGGTACAGGCAACGTTAGAAAATTGCGACTGGAACGCATCGATATCAAAGTCTTGAGGGATGCCTGGTGTATCCTGGAAATATTTGACTGCAATGACAAAATATTTGTATAATACATAATACATAAAATTTTGGGAGATGAGAGATCGTGATGTGTTGAAGAAAAATCCAATTAATAACTTGATAATAGACTTTGTGTTTTTAGACACTTGGATAATTTTATCGTTGAGGTCTACTATATCTTCTCCAAAGGTAAAATTATCCAATGCACCACATTGCTTTGCTATAAAATACTTTGATAAACCCTCTGCTTGTTGTTTTGAAATGTCAAATAGATAATTAAACTCAATGTTTTCATCTTCAATTCCATTTAACTTGTTCAGTGTAATCATTTTACAGACACAGGTAGATAATGTATAAATGATTCTAGTGAATATTTGAATTAGATCAAAAGAGTACTTCTCATAAAATGAACCCTTTTCATTGGCGAGTGAAACTAGTGTAACGTTCAGATTGACCAGAGACAAAATTGAAAATCTAATACATCTTTCAAAAAACCTTTTATCTAACTCTTCGAATTCTTTTAACAATTCATCACTGCAGTTTTGTCTTTTTCGATTTTCGAAGGTTTTGAGACCTGTGAAATAACTATTGTAGTATAAAAATAATAGTAAATTAAAACTTCTAATAGTTGTTGCAACACCAACTAAATCATTCCTAGCCATAGAAGAACTCAGAGGTTCTAGCTTATTAACAATAAAACTTTCAAATTCAATTAAAAATCTTTCATATTGTATGATAGAGACACCAGTTGTTTGAATTTCAGAGCTGTCACTTGAGGATTCCTTATAAATACCTTTCTCGTATGAACCATTAGATAATCTAAATGATTTTCGGTAAAAATCACAAATCTTTGCACAATTTGAATCAACAAAATTAGTTATGTATATATTATCAATATTTGAATTAATTAGTTGCGGCAACCCTGAATTGACACTACTAAATGTATCTATAAACATGATTAAATTCCATGTGTTGTGATAATCATTAGTTGTAAAATATTTTAAATATTTATCAGTTGAATTAACCGAAGGTATATTTTTATCGTATATACCTAAATTGATTGCCATATATATTGCAATAATACCATAATTCAAACCCGTACCAGTACTATCAGATTTGAAATTAAATCTATGAGTGTAAGAAATCATGTATAAAATAATTAAAGCACCTAACATTGGAATATTATATTTTTGTGATAAATCAGTTTCATTCAAAATTATTTTCAAAAATGAATTAAGTAAATCGGTTTTAGAGTCCGATAAAATATTTTCGTTTAATAAAACGGTTTTATAATCAACAAAATCAGGAATTTTTATAACGTTTTCCGATTTAGGTAGACCAAATCTTAAAATTGCTAAAACAAGCAAAATTTCACTATAATCATGATCATTTTCAATCCTCACAATCTTTAAGTTACCAAATTCATCTTTAATAAAATGATCACCTAAAAGCTTTTCAATTAAAGTTTTAGGTACAATTGGAACAGAAACCATGCAAACTTGGATAGATTTAATCATGAGTTTTGAAAATATTTCATGATTAATAAAATATCTTTCTAATAATGTACAAATAAATTTAAACTTTTTCCTTTTAACATCACTTAAACTTTTGTTAGAAATTAAATCTTCTTTTTTAAAACTGAAATTTTCATTAATAATAATTTCTTCCAAAGCTTTTCTGTAAATCTCAACTGAGTATTGTGATTTCCAATATTTTATATCATCTTCTATCTTCGGTAATGACTTTTTGAAAATGGTACCCATGTAATGATCAATGTTGGAATATCCTGTAATAGTTGATGCTCCAAACTGAGATTCAAAAGAGTTTAATGAAAAAGTCGAATTGGCGTGTAAAACGGGGTCCAAAATTATGTTTTGAATATGCTTCAAACCACTAAGAGTTTTAGATGTAAGTATGCTTTTATCATCAAGATAAAATTTTAGACGTTTAATTTTCTCTCTTAATTGATCAATCTCATCATTTTGAACATGCGTTAGTTTTAATTTATCTAGTGCATTCAATAGATTATTAAATTCGTCCCCATGATACTGTTCATCATCACAATCTTTTTCTTCTCTTTTAATTTTATTGGGTTCATCATCATCTCCCCAATCATTATCATCATTAGAGTAAACACATACCGTGTATCCTTGTCTTTTACAACTTCCACATAATGGTCTATCCCGATCACATTTAACTTTCCTTCTTTTACAGCTCATACATGAGATAGTAATTCTATTTCTTCTTTTTTTGGCAGCAACATAATCTGGTGGTGGTTGTGAAGCAATATGTACTAGCTTGTTTGTTGAACTGTCCAACAATGTCGTCAAAAACTGACGATACGGCTTGGTCTTCTTTCCATCCACATTCACGGCTGTCATAACTTTTTCTTCTTGCTGTTCTCTGCAAAACTCCTTTTTTGGATCTATAAACTTTTTCTTCTCTAATTCTTTCCCACTCTCTATTTTGAAGGTATTCATCACTTGAAAATAAGTGATATACCGTGTTAAAATAATAAATTTCAACACTCATATTGTCTTGAAATATTTCATCTTGCATCAAGAATTTCTTAAAGCAATGGATAAAGTTAAAGCCGCTGCAAAAAAATTTTCAAACTAAAATTACTTATATTATACAAGCCTTAATACTATACATATTATTAATATATTAGAGCTACCATGAGGAGTTCATACGGTTTTGCCTCAGCTCTTCCAATCGACGATAGGCACGTGAATAGAGTATGTCATTTTCAATTTCAAGCTCTTCACGGCTCACTAAAGGACCGTATTCTCCTTCATAAATAGTAGCACCACTTTTTCTACGGAGTTCAACCAATCCACATTCCCAGGTATCCAAAATAGTACTGCAATCTGGTCTTTCATTTGGATTTGGATTAATCATCCATGAAACTAGTTTATCTAATGTAGATTTTCCATCATAAAACCAATAAGGAGTCCAGTACTCGATTTTTTTCAAAATGTTGTCATCAATTATATTCTCAGTACCACCCAAATCACTCGAACTCAATTTACCTGCATCTGTTAAATCTCCAGACCTAAGTTTCTGCCAAGGTGTACCGTTGTCTGGCAAAACCACATTTGCAGCTACTTCAACCAGTATAAGACCAACTGAAAAAATGTCTGCCGCATATGTATATTCATGCCTGGAAATTATTTCAGGTGCAATATACTCTCTATCACCTTCTCTATCGAAGAATGGATGAACGGGCACTTTTGTACCAACACCAAAATCTCCAATTTTAAGTGTTCCATCAAATGTGATGAAAATATTAGCTGGTTTTAAATCTAAATGCAATATTTTATTGGAATGGATCCATTTTAGTCCCATCAAAATTTCAATTAAGATTTTCCAGACTCTCCATTCATCCAATCTGGTTCGAGAGGATTCACATTGTGTGATCAAAAATTGATCTAAGGATCCATTTTCACAGTAATCTGTCATTATATACAAATGATTTTGAGTTTCCCAAGCTGATATAAGTGTTAATACATAATCATTTGAGCCTTCAATATCATCATTTTTAAGAGACTGTAAAATTTCTACCTCTTCTAATTTCCGTAGTCTTGTTTTGGGTCCAGGAATCTTGTGTTTCGTTCTCTTAACTGCATATTTTACATTTTCAAATGTAATCTCATAAACAATTGAAAATTCACCTTTACCGATCAATTTACAATTTCCAAATTTATTAACCAAATGGTTTTCAATTTCTGGATTTATTATACTTGAATCTTCAGTTTCCGGCTTTAAAAATTCAAATTCATTAGGAGTATGTGGGGAACTCATATTTTGTCTACCTATTGCAGGTGGTGGTATAAAAATATGATTATCTTCCTTTATCAAAGATTGAACTGATGTATTCCTTGAATTTGCCCGCTGCCAATAGGAACTGCTACTTGAAGGTAGGGGCTTTTCAACATTTGCCAATCCTTTAGAAAAAAAGGGGAGTCTGTTGTTTTCATTCCAAATTTCGTCTTTATCTTTGAAAATAGACATATTTGTAGTATCATCAAATTCATTAGTGAACTTTTGCAGACATTGTTGTAAATCTGAAGTATTTATAGCACTTAGTTTTGAAATTGATGTATTGTCTGTCAAATGAGAGAAATTTTTAGTGAATGTTGAGGAAGTCTCATTAAATGTTGAATTTGGTGTTGAAGCGGCCGGTGCAGAATTGATGTTGTTTGATCTGATTTTATCGATATTTACTAACATTGGAGGTTTTTTCATTGGTGTCTCGGGCATTGTATTTTTAATTCTTTTCGTTTTCGTTTTACTTTTAAGACCCGATGAAGTAAATGCGATTTGTAATGGTTTAACAGATTCCAAATCAATTGGTGTTGTGAATGAGTTTTTCGTTTTTGAATTTTTATTGTTCAGCAATGAACCTGTGGTAAATGGTCGTACGTGTTTATTGGTAAATGCGTGTTTTGAAGGTGAAACATCTTCATCTTCATCCTGTTCTATTTCGATTTCATCATCATCTTTATCGATTTCAATTTGATTATTATAATCCAATTCATTAAAGACGTGGTTGAATTTAAACGGATTATTTTTTGATAGTTTAATTGGGGATATTCTTTTAATTGAAACGTTGGATAGTTTATCTTTATATTTCTCTAATTTTTTCTCCAGTTTTTTCTGCATTTGAGAAGATGAACGTCTACTCGAAGACATGGACAGTATGGGTGTATTGTTAAAACTTGGAGTATCGAAAATGGAATTGGATTTCTTTTTGATGGATTTAGAAGGACCGTTGAATGTCAATTCGTTGAAACTCTTCAACATTTCATCGTTTTTGTTCTTGCACGAAGTATTTATGATTCTTTCTGTTGTTGGGCTGGCTTCAATTGATAAATTCAGTAGCCCAGTACTTCGCCGAAGGGAAAACTTCTTCAAATTCGGAGACGATGTCATCATGTTCTGTTTTTTCTTGTACAATTTTGGCATTGGAGTAGAGCAAACGTAGTCTATATTCTCTATATTTTCCATATTCTCTATATTTTCTGTACTATTCATCCTATTATTCTGCATCCTATAATTCTGCAAGTCGTCTGTATTCTTTATATTTTCAACACTGTTCATACTGCCTCTATTTGACATGTCCTGCAGCTTGTGCATCTGGTATAATCCGTTTACACCTCTGTTATTTACGTGTATATCCTCACACACTGTTTTCATATCCGTATCCATGTCTGTGTCGATACTATAATGAGGCGAGTTGAGCAGCCTCTTCCTACTGTTATGTGGAAACGCCGTAGATGGGCTCATTGTTCGGGTATCTGCTGTCTTGTGCACTGTCTTGTGTGCTTGTCTCTATCCAAACTTCTCTATCTCTTTCTATATGCCTATCTTTTTTTTAATAAACAACTTTGTAAACAAACCTGCACAGGAAAGACGCGAACGCCAAACCACTAATCGCGTGGCGCCGATCGACGCGGATCTTGTGCGCCGCCGTTATTTTAGTGTCCGTCCACTTTTTCAATGTTGCCCCCGGTAGATCATGGGGATCCAAGAGGAGTTCTTTAGGAGCCAAGCACATACACGATGAATCCAGCAGTCAGTAACCTCGTTCTCATGCTTGTAGGTATGCAAGTATCTAAGAGACTTGATTTTGAAAATCCTTCGACACTTTTCTACGTCAGATTGGCGTTTGTGGTTGGACAAACCTTGACATTCCTTATTTACTTGTACGTCAGATTCACCATCATCAAGAAGAATGACTTGACCACTCTCAAATACTTGGAACCGGCAAACAAGATGGCGGGTGAAACCCAAGAAAAGTTAGTGGTCACTACTGTGAAGGATTACGATTTAAAGCAAATCGATGCTTCCATCAAAGGTATCTTCACCGGTTTAGCAATGACAGGATTCATGCATTTATACATGAAATACGCTAACCCATTAGTGATGCAATCTGTGACTCCTATTAAGGGTGCGTTTGAATCTAACATTGTTAAGATCCATTTATTAGGCAAGCCTGCAACTGGAGATTTAAAGAGACCATTTGCTGCTCCTCCTTCTTTCCTTGCAGGTTTAACCGGTGGTGATGTCAAGACCGACAAATCTTCAATCGCAAAGGCAGAAACTGCAGGAACAGGTGGTGTCAAGGAAGATTAGACTGTGAAAAACAAAAACAAAAAAAAATAAAAATTATAAAATAAAATAAAATAAAAAAATAAAATAAAATTCTATTTATCTATTTAACCATATAACTATTTAATTCCTCTCTATAACTTTCTACATAATTGCCAATAAAATAAACATAACAATATAACAACTGCATGTGATCAAAGCCAACCATAACACGTAATTCCCACTGGTTTTGAAATAAAATTTATTGTCAATATTAACATGTCCGTCAATTACATTGCTCTCGTAATCTTTATACCAATCTTTATTATTACAGTTGATGAAATATAAATCCATGTTCTTACCTCTCGAATATCCCATCACGCATAGTAGTAATCCATAAATCTGAAAAACAAGCCCGATCGACATAAACTCCTTGGAAAACAACTTCATCACCAACAGACTAAATGATAGACACCCAATACACGTTCTAATATATGCACCTTGATATGTTCTCTGATGAGCTCTAATATCTAATTTTTGTGCTTTTGTTAATCGTTCATCTAATCGTGATGGTTGTCTTTGGAGTAGATGCGCATCCACGTGTGGGGTATTTCTAGGACGTATCTCGTTCATTGTATATTGATGTTATTATATTATCTTTTGCTATCGTTTGATGACGTTTGCCCTTTTCGTTATCTTCTATTGTATTTTGTTAGCCTGCATGGGCAATCAGTTTTTAAATCACATGGATTGAATGCCATTAATTTTAATATTATTTATTAGTCGAGCCGAGAAACTTTATCACCACATGAATTACTTTTCAAACTTTATTTTTTGTCCCCATTTAAAAGACCAAGTCTTCAGCATGTATACAGTAATTCATACATAAATATACACTCCCAATTATGGTATAATATGTCCCAGCTTTTTAAATCTCAACAATCGTGGTCATTTTCCATTTTAACGGCATATCCAACATAGTATCCACTCTTTCCACCAAATGACACCTTTTTTGAATCCACTCTTCGTACCTCTTTCGATCCCTTGGCGTTGTAAACCTGAATTCACGTCGAATCAGTTCTCCATATTTATTTAGTGTGGAATAAAACTTTCGATTATATTCGTCAACGTCAACAGGATCATTCTCTTCAATATCCAGAGTATCTCCATTTATACTCCTGTAAAGTTTTTTCAACAATACGTTAACCACATTCTCCACAGTAGGCTCTTGATTTTCAATCCACCAAGCAAACCAATATCTCTCATTTTTACACTTCATTTGCCTGGTTACTGAATCAATATAACAATCATTATCTTGATACATGTTAATGTCAACATAACATAAAACATATCCCGATTTAACTAAAACATCAAGTTCTTCGACGATAACATCAACTTCAATAACTTTTTTATCGTCATCTGTCTGTTCTTGGCCAAGTTCAAGAATCTTTCTTTCCTTTTTCTTTACTTCAAAATCTCCAAGATCCAATAAAACAAACTTTTTATGAGGTAACAATTCCCCTAAATGTGCCGGTGGCATATATTCCAATTTAGTATCGCCAAATTCATCCACAATTTTAACTTTTGTCGTATTCAATGCTGCATTGTTTTTAATAATTAAACCCAGTGAACAATTATATAGCCCAGGTACTAATTCTAACCTCTTGTTAACATTCACACTGTTTAAAACACCATCATTGATCACATCGTAATCTTTATAATCAACATAAAACCTTTGGTTGACATACACTCCATATATTAATTTCCACGAATCTCTTATATAAATAGAGTCCAACCCATTTTCATCTTTTAAATCATAGTTTCTTGCAACAATTTTACGTATGGTACCCCGCCAGTAATCAAAAGATCTGATGTACGCTTTTAAATATGGCAAATCTCTAACAATACTTTGCAATCCTGTTTTGCCAAATTTTTTCAAGTACATTCTCATGTAATAATCATTATACATTACAACATAAGATTTGCAAGTTGTACGTAGTTCATTAGGAACTTGATTAAAAATCTTTTGTTGTATTTCAATGGGCAATTGCAATAGTCCAGTCATTTGAAGAAAGAAACAGTGCATTCAATCCTATATATAGAGGCTGGGCGTGCGGCTCGTTGATATTTCTCAATTTTAATTTATAAGTTCTTTATTTATTTATATGTATATATTTATATATATATGTATGTGATTAAGTTATATAGTGTGAGTGGATAAAAATCAATTATCCTCTTTTTCTTCATCTTCTTCATCATCATCTTCTTCCCTTTCACGATCATAAAATTCGTTAAGAATTTTTGGAGAAATTCTGTTCAACATTTCTTTAGGATAAATTCTTAATAAAGACCAAGCCAAATCAAGTGATTCGAAAACAGTTCTATTTTCATAGGCACCTTGAGAAATAAAAGACTTTTCGAACTTTTCTAAGAATTCTAAAGATAATTTATCTTCTGTTGATAATGCTTCTTCACCAACAACGGCTTTCATAGCAGCAGCATCTCTACCAATTGCGTATTTTGCGTATAATTGATTTGAAACATCACCATGATCTTTTCTTGTCATACCTTCACCAATTGCAGATTTCATTAATCTTGATAATGAAGGTAACACATTGATTGGTGGATAAATACCTCTATTGTGTAATTGTCTGTCAACAGAAATTTGACCTTCAGTAATATAACCAGTTAAATCAGGAATTGGGTGAGTAATATCATCATTTGGCATTGTTAAAATTGGAATTTGAGTAATGGAACCATTTCTACCTTCAACTCTACCAGCTCTTTCATAGATTGTTGACAAATCGGTATACATATAACCAGGATAACCTCTTCTACCTGGCACTTCTTCTCTAGCTGCGGAAACTTCTCTTAATGCATCGGCATATGATGACATATCTGTTAAGATTGTTAAAACGTGTCTTTCAGTTTGATATGCTAAATATTCTGCTGTTGTCAACGCTAATCTTGGAGTAATAATTCTTTCAATTGTTGGATCATTGGCTAAATTCAAAAATAATGAAGTTCTTTCAAGTGATCCGTTTTCTTCGAAATCCTGTTTGAAAAATCTTGAAGTTTCTAAATTAACACCCATTGCTGCGAAAACAATAGAGAAATTTTCTTCATGACCATCATGGACATCCTTAGTTGGTCTAACTAAACCTGCTTGTCTACAAATTTGAGCAGCAATTTCGTTATGTGGTAAACCTGATGCTGAGAAAATTGGAATTTTTTGACCTCTTGCAATAGAGTTCATTGTATCAATTGCGGAAACACCTGTCGAAATCATTTCTTCTGGATAAATTCTGGCATATGGGTTAATTGGAGAACCGTTGATGTCTAAATAATCGTCAGCAAAAACTCTTGGACCATTATCAATTGGTCTACCTGAACCATCGAAAACTCTACCTAACATATCTTCAGAGACTGGTATTTTTAAATTAGATCCAGTGAATTCAACTCTAGTTTTCTTGACATCAATACCCGATGTACCTTCGAAGACTTGGACCACTGCTTTATCACCTCTCACTTCTAAAACTTGACCTGCTCTGGTTGTACCGTCTGGTAATGTTAAATCCACAATTTCATTATATGTTGGGAATTTCACATTCTCTAAAATAACTAAAGGACCATTGACACCACCAACGGTGTTATAATCAAGACGTGGCTTGATATTGAAACCTTCTGTGACGGCTTTCTTATTTAATTCGTCTGTTTAAAATAATGATGATAACAATATGTTAGTAAAAGACTTGTGCTTGAAAAAAAAAATGGATTCCATATAATAAATTGTCTCCTATACATACATAACTCTTTATCAGAAAGCATTGTTGTGTATATATCTCAGAATTATCAAAAGAACTTCCTTCAATAGCTTCTATCTAACATCAGAAGCAGCCAAAGCAAAAAGCAGCCACCGCGATTAAAATCAACTTTTTTGCTTCGGCGGCGGAGCGACGCTGCAGACGTGGTTTTCCATTTTGACATCATGAATCCTGTACAAGAAGTTCAATAAGAGAGGCAGCCAATGCAGACGTGCTGAGGAGTGGCCAGGCATCAAGTGCTGAAGGTGGTATATTAGGAGCATGCAGAGTAGTGGGGTTTGAGATGTGTGCAAATTTAAGTGTACTATGCATTAGATGCCGATCTGTGTCTTGTGAGCATGATGTCAGTGTTGAATTTGTTGGTGCATTTATTGGTGTATTCGTTTGTGTGACTTCTTTCTTGTTTTTCGTAAACCAAGACCTTTTAGTTGACAGTTTTTGTTGTAATGACGAGGACAATAACATAGCCGTTTTTTCCTGTAATATTTGATCGTATCTAATCATGACTTTTATCTTTTTGATGACTCTAATTAAAAGCCCATCGTATCTCATCAAATCATTCAAACTCAAGTTTTCATTTTTAAAATCGGGATCGATTGTCAGGAGCAATTTAACAATATTTTGTAATACTTTGCTGACAGCGGTACAAAATTCTTTCTTCCAAAAAGTATTTAGATTTTCAAAATTCGGAGTATCTCCGAATTTTAAGATCTTATTGTCAATTCTCAGCTCATTCGCTTTAATATCCATATCAAAACAGAGCTCTATATCTAAGATTTTGCTGATCATGTCTATCAATTCGCAAGTTTTGAAAATTGATTCCGATATCAAGTGCATAGTATATTTTGTGATATCTGTAATTGGAATGATGGGAATAAAAAGAATCCGAATTCTTTTGTTCACAATTTTCACATTCCAACCCTCAATTATATCAAAAAGCATTTTGCCCCTTTGTTTGTTCACCATTTCATTTTGTCTCATGACGATACCAACATTTAACAATTCTTTGATTGCATCAACATCCTCCACCCTTCGACTCTTCAACTTTTCAATATTTGTACACAATTCCCTCTTTTTCCGTTTCAATTCATCTATCTTATTTTCTAATTTTGACGTCATTTCTTGCTTCTCCGTTACAACTTCTCGTACTTGTGATAGATGTTTCTGATGCGTCATTGTGTTCACATTCATCAACATAAACGCCAACCTTGCAATTGAATCTTCACTTACATTTCTTAACCTTTCGCCACCATTTCGAGTCACATATCTTGCAAGAAACTCTTTGTTTTCATCCCCGAAGCACAAGTTCAAAACACTGCTTATATCTTTTACCGCATATTCATTTGCCGTTTGGAAATTGATGCTATTGAGTCGATATTTTAACAATCGGAAACTCAAGCATGAAGAACAGTAAAACCCATCTACACTGTAATGGCACGAGCAAATACCACACTCAATGCCTGTCATTTACACATTTATTTTTATGCCGTTATCTTGTCTATAAAAGAGGATGCATATCGTCAAGCCGTCAGAAAATATGTCGCTCTTTGTACATGAAATTCCACTGTTTTATATACAGTAAAAGGATTGTGCACCTTTACATATACTGTGTCTATGCGCTTTGCCTTGGCAATGTTTAGAATACGAACAAGCGTGCTGATAGCATTTACTTTAACATGCATTTTGAGTTTGTATCTAGGATTTGCAGATATCACATTGCCACGTGATAAATGGCTGCATTTTACCATGTTCTTTTTGATGAGTTTTCTATTTTATTGGATCTTGGATTCTAAATATTCATGGGTTATCAGAACGTCGACATTTCTGGTATGCACTGTCATTGGAGGAATAGGAAGTGAGTATATTCAAAATTTAATATCTCCGTTCAGGAGTTTTGACTACTATGATATTTTGGCCAATGTTTCTGGTTCCATCACGGCTATTATCATCTCGGAAATATATAAATATTATACGTCTAAGAACTACGACTCGGGGAGTGAAATCCAGTTAACAGATATCAATATGACTACTTAAAAGATAAAAACAGCTAAATTCAAACCAGGCTGAGAGGTTTATAATGAACTAAAATTTACATGTATTTGCAATGCTTTCACATAGAAGTTGCAAGTATTTTTGATCAACTTCACTAAAACCGTTTAAATTCACACAGTCGAGGTCAAGAACACCCCTTAAAACTCCGTTTTGAACAATCGGAACAACGATTTCACTCTTGGTTTCACCATCACATGCAATATGTCCAGGAAATTCTTCAACATTAGGAACCAGCTGAGTTTTCAACGTATCTGCGGCAACTCCACAAACTCCGCTACCGATCCTAATAGACTGACATGCCACTTTTCCCATAAATGGTCCAAGGATCAGTGAGCCTTCAACTTCGGGATCCAGGACGTAGAATCCTGACCAGTTGATTCCTGAATTTTTGTAACAAAAATATAGTAATGAACTACAATTGGCCAAATTAGCTACCCAATTTGTTTGTGAAGATGCTAGCGCATTATATGATTCCACAAGAAGTTGCAGTGCCTCCTCTCTTTCTAATTGATCCTCAAAATTCGAATAATCGGCATGATTTCCCATATTTTTAACTTGACTTTGGTACAAAATTATAAATATAAATATAATATAAAATTATAAGATAATCTTGTTTAACAATCACAGTGAATTTTTGACAGTTCACGATTTTTTGAAATATTTTTTTTTGATTTTTTGATTTTTAATTTATTTATTTATTTATTTATTTATTTATTTATTTATTTATTTATTTATTTATTTATTTATTTATTTTTATTTTTATTTTTATTTTTATTTTTATTTTTTATTTTTTCAACGAGTGGCGATTTTGTTGTTCCCTTTGGACATAAGTGTTTTTGTTAACGAGCCATCCATCTCTACACCAATTCATACACCCATGACTAGTTCCGACTCATTATTTGACAACAACATCAACTCAGAACCATCTATTGTATCCAAGGATGAAAGCGAACCAAGTGTTAACACGGTTGAAAACACCGATTTAGAGAAATCTTTAATTACATATCGTATTTTAGTTTCTAGAAGAGAAGCAGGTGCAATTATTGGTAAAGAAGGATCCAACATTAGTAAAATTAGAGAAGAATTTGATATTAAAGCTGGCGTTTCTAAAGTTATTGACGGTTGTATCGACCGTATTTTAACAATTACTGGTAAAGTCGAAAATATTGCAGATGCATTGGTTAATATCGCACAATTTGTTTTGGATGCCAATTTATTGACAATTGAAGAAAGCGAAATCAATGGTACTAATCCTCTCAGATTGATCAGTTATGAATTTCCGCCATTGCGTCCATTAACTTTAAGACCTAATTACAAAAGTGAAGAGTATAAAACTAACTTATTTTTAAGAATTTTAATTCCAAATTCTCAAATAGGTACATTAATTGGTAAAGGTGGTGCTAGAATCAAATTAATTCAAGAAGAAAACAATATCAAAATGGTTGCATCAAAAGATTCCTTAGAAAATTCAAATGAGAGATTAATTGAATTACAAGGTAGATTTCAAAATTTAAGAAATTCGTTATTTGAAATTTCTAAATATTTATTAAAAGATTATCAAGGTACAGGATCAACAACATTTTACCATCCATCAACTCCATTAGATACCAGATTTTCAAGAAACAACAGGGATGATTCAAGAATTATGGGTAAAGAAATTATTAAAAAAATTAGTTTCCCTAATGAATATATTGGGGCATTAATTGGTAAACGAGGATCAAGAATTCAAGAAATTAGAAATCTATCACATTGTGCAGTTGCAATTGAAAATGAAGACGAAAATGATAATGAAAGGGAAATTACTTTAGTTGGTACTAAAGTGTCAGTTGATAAGGCCATTGATCTATTAAATATGTATTATCAAAGAGAACAAAAGAGAAGAATGACTAGCGAATAGGTGTTTAAGAGTTCAGTGAATAAGTAAATAGCTTGTAAATTATTTTCAATTTATATTATTCGGCTATAATATTTTGTATAATGTATTTTATTTTAAATGATTTAATTTGATTTGATTTGATTCGGTTTTATTTTTATTTTTATTTTGATTTTTATAATTTAATAGATTATTATTATTATTATTATTATTATTATTATTATTATTATTATTATTATTATTATTATTATTATTATTATTATTATTATTATTATTATTATTATTATTATTATTATTATTATTATTATTATTAGTATTATTATTATTATTATTATTATTATTAGTATTATTATTAGTATTATTATTAGTATTATTATTATTATTATTATTATTATTAGTATTATTATTAGTATTATTATTAGTATTATTATTATAAAACATAACTAGAATAACTTAAATAACTAAAAAATGAAGTGTTTTAAAAATGAAAAAAAATTAATCGTTAATTTTTTTTAATGAAAAAAAAACACACAATTAAGCTTCAGTAGCTTCAACTTCTTCAGAAACAGATTTGTGAACAATAACAGATGGTTCTTCGATTCTTTCATCATCCTTTGGTTCAATAACCTTGACGTAATCTGGTAATGCTCTTGGACCCTTGTTGTTTTGAGCTGGATCCTTCATAATCTTAACCTTTAAACCAAGGACACCTTGTCTTAAAAGAACGTGTCTAGTAGCGACTTCAATGAAATCGTTAACTGGTTGACCAGAGTGGATCATGAAACCAGAACCGAATTTCATTGCCTTTGCTCTAGCACCCTTGGACTTACCGGAAATGATAACTTCAACACCCTTAGCACCAGATTCAATGACGTTTCTAATAACACCGTAAGCTGCTCTTCTGACAGCTAAACCGTTTAATAATTTGAATTTAAGGGATTCACATTGAGTTGCA
This sequence comes from Pichia awuae, assembly GCA_030563725.1. Taxonomy (NCBI): domain Eukaryota; kingdom Fungi; phylum Ascomycota; class Pichiomycetes; order Pichiales; family Pichiaceae; genus Pichia; species Pichia awuae. The sequence continues at coordinate 251,481 of JAJMJV010000013.1, forward strand.
GCGGATAAACCTCTGTTTTGAACTCTTTCAGCGTAAAGGATGATAGAACCTTGGGTTAAGTTGAATCTCTTTTGGATTAATGCAGTTAATTCTCTGATTCTTCTACCCTTTTCACCTAAAACGTCATTAGTTCTAGTTGCCTTGATGATAACTTCAGTCTTAGTTGGAGTGATCTTAACTTCACAACCAGCGTAACCTTCTTCTGGTAATTCTCTGGTGAAGAATTCGTTTAATTCAGCGTAAAAGACACCATCAGCAACAAGCTTTCTCTTCTTGGAAATAACGTTAACCATTTTTATATAAATGTAGAGTTGTATAAAGAAAGGGAAAAAAAAAAAGAGACAACAAGAAGAAAGAAAAGATATTAATTCTAAAAATGTGGATATTGAAAAATTTCGCAGTCTTGAAAAAATTCTTCAAAACTGCATCAACATTACAGCGACAACGACAACGACGACGACAACGACAACGACAACGGGCCAATCTCGCCGCTCCTGGTCCCAGCGCCCGCCCCAGACCTGGGAGAAAATATCAAATATCGCGCCGCCGCTCCCTTTGCCGCAGGCGCCGCAGGCGCCTGATATTGTTTTTTGCGTGTTTATTTTTTGCGTCTGCGTCCGTGCCCTTGCCCTTGTCTTTGTCTTGCCCTCTGCACACGCACGTGCTGCTGACGTAAGCAAGGCGGCGATCTCGAACACGTTCTATTTTCTTTCTCCCCACTTTTTTTAGCATTGCCGCATTTTCAGGTACCGCAGGGATGCTCGAGGAAGAAAAGAAGGAGACGCGTTGCAGGCTTAGACGGCCAAACAGTACAACGGCTCGATAATCGAAATTATCCTTCAACTATAATACCACCTACCATTAGGTAGCATTAACATATATATTTATATTTCCACATTTGGAGTGTTAAGATTTGGATATAGTTTGGGTGATTTTTTTGGAAATCAGTGTATCTATCGGATTATCTATCGGTTTATCTATCAGTGTTACATATTCGGTATTCAGAGTTCAGTTTTTACTGTTGAGTGTTTGGTGTTAAGAATCTAGTGTTAAGAATCTAGTGTTAAGAATCTAGTGTTAAGAATCTAGTGTTAAGAATTTATTGTTAAGAATTTAGTGTTTGTCATGTCTTCACAAACTAAAGTCACATTTAATGTCTCAGACTACTATGAGATTAAAGAAATTGTCGGCGAAGGCGCATATGGTATCGTGTGTTCTGCAATATATAAACCCACACAACAAAAGGTTGCAATCAAAAAAATTCAACCTTTTGAAAGAACAATGTTCTGCCTGAGGACATTGAGAGAATTGAAATTGCTTAAACATTTCAATCATGAAAATATAATATCGATTTTGGATATTCAAATCCCGTACGATTTCGAAAGTTTCAATGAAGTGTATCTTATTCAAGAATTAATGGAAACTGACTTGCATAGGGTAATAAGAACCCAAAAATTATCTGACAATCATTGCCAGTATTTTATTTATCAAACTTTAAGGGCCTTGAAAGCTCTTCATTCGGCCAATGTTTTGCATAGAGATCTAAAGCCATCAAATCTATTGCTTAATTCCAATTGTGATCTCAAAGTATGTGATTTTGGTTTGGCTAGAAGCGTGGCTTCTCAAGAGGACAATTTTGGTTTTATGACGGAATATGTAGCAACAAGGTGGTATAGAGCCCCTGAAATCATGCTAACTTTTCAGGAATATACAACTGCAATTGATGTTTGGTCTGTTGGTTGTATACTTGCTGAAATGCTATCTGGCAGGCCATTATTCCCCGGTACCGATTATCATAATCAACTCGCTCTTATAATTGATATACTAGGAACGCCTAAAATGGATGACTTTAATTCAATAAAATCTAGACGTGCCCAAGAATATATTAAAATGATACCATTCAAAAGTAAAAAACCATTCAATGAGCTATTCCCAAATGCCAATCCTGATGCTACAGACTTGCTTGAAAAACTATTAACCTTCAATCCGAAAAATAGAATAACAGTAAATGAAGCATTGAATCATCCCTATGTCGCATTTTATCATGAACCAAATGATGAACCAATAGCAGAAAAATTGCCTGATGATTTCTTTGATTTTGATAGGCTCAAAGATCAATTGACGGTTTCTCAATTGAAAAAATTACTGTATGATGAAATTATGAAACCTTTACATTAAATTTTTACATAAATAGACATATATAAAAATAAAAGCATATAAACTGAAGTTTATCTTTACCGCAAAAAAACTTTTTTATTATTTTTATGTTTTTTCACTCCTTTTTATTACATTATATTAAATTATATTTTATCATTTAGTATTACGTTACATCTGTTTTGTCTTAAAATTTGATGCAACCAGTAATCTATCCTATTTTTTTATACTAAAAAATATAAAAATATCATATCTGCATTGGGGTTTCCTATCCGTAGCGAACGATTTTTATTTCTTTACTGATGATCCTCTCTTTCATGATTTTTTTCCTGCATTGACAGTTAAATAAATACAGAACACTCTATTAAATGAGCATTTGTTTTTTTAACAAATATCTTTAAATTAACCTTATATTGATCACTGAATGAAAAATCAATGGATACTATTTTTCCGCTTGAAATATGGCTGAAAATAACAAACAATCTCCAGCCTGTTGATATTTATTTTATAGCTATTTTAAACAAACAATTCTATCAGCTTTTCACTTGTGATGCTTTGTGGTGGCCAAAAATTAGAAAACTTTGGTATCTTACGGATTATGATCCATATAAATTAACGTATAAAAAAAGAATACGATCGGGTGAATCATGTTTTCACTATTTTCGAAGGAAAAAAAATGATGATAGATATTTACGTCAACTTATAACTGAAATCATAAATAACACATCTAATTGCCAAATTCAATATGATTTAAAAAAAATTTACTCTAATTTTGAAAATTATGTACCATGTCTATTAAGTGAAACCCTTCATCCAACTGAGAGGTTATTTAGAAATGGTTATGTTCAAGCACATGATTTTCAAAAACTACAACACATCAGAAACAAAAATCTTGATAGAGTTTATGTTGCTTCAAAAATTTTGGAATCAGGTAAATTACTCCAAGCTTTTAAATTTTATGAATTACTAAAATCAGACTCAATTGATGATTTAGAATCTGTTTATTTATGTCTTTCATTGTTTGATTCACGTTATCATGAATTAGTATTACACAGGCATAAAATACTCAAATCTGTTATCAATATATATAAGTTAAACAAATTTCCTGAATCAACTCCTTTAATTTCACGAATTCACTTTCTTATGACTACACTTCAATCATTAATTAAAAAATCTAGACATATTTTAATGCAATTTTCAATGACGCCATCTTTATTTGTTCCTTTATTAGAAGATAAAAGTATACTTAGATTTTACTGTGGCGATTCTATCAATGGCGATGGATTCAAATATGCTATATTAGAGAAAATATGTAAAATTTTAGATATTAAAGGTTTGAAATTTAATGAATACTGTGTTAAAATTGAAGGTGATGATCCCATATATTTATTTAATAATGGATCAGAAACATATATTAAAAGACAACATGAGATGCCATCAATACTTACTAGATTTCCAGAAAGAACATCTGCTTACTTTTTGAAGAAATTTCAGACATTGTTTGGTAAATCATTGTCTAGAGTAGATGAACTAAAGGGATCAGATCAAATTATTTACAAATCAACAGAGTTTGGTAAAATTGTTTGTGTTGAAAGATCAGGATATGTACAAGGCCAAATTATTGTTTGTGGGGGTTATGTAGATCGTTCAAATTGGGATATTCTGTTTGGTATAATTAATGACGAAGAGGTTAAACAAACCATTTATAACCAGCAGGTATTGTCAATAATTGGATACAACTTAACTAAAATCGATCAAACTGGTGAAAAAAATCTTGAAATATGGGAGACTTGTAATTTACAAATTGGTGATGTTGTATGGTCTGACGCATCTCAAGCTCGGGGTGTTATTGTTGAAATAAGTGATAGTTCAACTGGTCAAAAAACCAAGGCAATGAGGAAAACAGGTTTGCAAATTGAATTGGGTGGTTCCCCATTATATAAAATTTTCTTTGGTGCTTATGGATTTGCAACTTTTTCAAGACAATTTTTAAAACTTGATCAATCTGACAGAGTTGAAGGTCTATTGGTTTATGATTTAATTGGGAAATGGTTTAAAATGTACGATTATAATACACATAAATTTATTTATAGACATGAAATTATTTAAGTATAGGTTTTGCAGATTTTGGAACCGTTATTGGATTACGAAATCTTTCATAAGGCGAATATCTTAATGGGAAGAATTTATCCATTAGTATATTCTGAAATAGTGAATAAGTATTTGAACTAATCCAATACATAACTAAAGCCGCAGGTGCTTGTGTAGCAACTGCTGTTAAAAAAATAAGAGATGATCTTGATAATGTTATAATAACATCAAAAATTGTAGGTCTTAAACTATTTTTTTTTCCTCTTGTAGTTAATTGCATTAAATCTGCTGTTTTAAAATTCCATTCAGCATTACATAATGCAACTACACCAAGGGTTATGGGCAATGCAAAATATGGATCACTTACTGATAAATCATATAAATGTAAAAAATGTTCATTGGTTAGAGACATATCAATTCCTGATTTACCAAAATCTGTCCAACCAGTTATATTTCTAAACATGTAAGAAAATGAAACCCAAAGTGGAATTTGCACAGCAGGAAGTAACATCATTTTCCATGTTTGACACCCATATTGCTTGAACAAAGCTTTTTGTCTTTTAATTTTCTCCTTTGCAGCCAGAATCATAATTTTATCAGCTGTTAGTGTAGCCTTTTCGTTAGGTATAATGTTATTTTTGTTATTTTTAAGCTGTTCTCGTTGTGCAATCGATGCAAGCTTTGCACGCAAAACTGGAGTTGTTGCCTGAACGATTGGTCGAAGTTCATTTTGTTTTCGTAATCCATGACGCTGATATATGGCAATGGGCAATGTAAAAAACGATCTCATTGTGAATGTGGTTAATGGTATAAATATCCACCATGGTAATCCCGAATCTGCATGAACCTGGATCAACATTTCAGATGCATGTTGCAAATTTTCATAGATTGGTTCGAATGATAAATTTCTTTTTGATCTCCCTGCAGATATCACACAAACATGTTTTTTTATGCTTGGCCTATACGCTCTTAAAAGCATTGTTTAGCCAAATTTTTGGAACTAATATCCAATGTTCCAGTATCGTCAGTCTTTTCATAGCATCAATCAATATCATCTCCTTTTGCTGTGAAATCATGATTTTAGCGAAATAGAAAAGTCTATCATGAATTGATTTTTCAAATTGATTTTTCCAAGTGCATCTCTCACGACCACAACTGAGTCTCTTGTGGCAACAAACTGTTCAATTTAGACGATAAATATATCAACACATAAATAAAAATCCATGTCTGGGGCTAAAAGAGGAAGGGTTGCGCCAAAACTTAACAGAGCATGTTTGCTTTGCGGGATAGTCCAAGGTTTAAGCCAGTTTAGAAACGAAGGATGTCCAAATTGTGAGTCTGTTTTACATTTCCAAGATAACGACGATGTCATCAGAGAATGCACGTCTCCTACATTTGAAGGTTTGGTGGCTGTAAGAGGATCGAGTCAATCATGGGTTGCCAAATGGTTAAGAATCGAAAACTTTGTTTCAGGATACTACGCCGTCAGGGTATCAGGTAAATTGCCAGACGACATTAAAAACGACCTCTATTCACAAGGTATTGAATACAGACCACGTGATGGTAGTGTACAGGATTGATGGCATAAATTGGTCTTTGTATTTTGTTCTTTGTACTTTGTATTACTATATTTGTATCCCTTTAGACGCTCTTACATAATAGAAGTGTGTGCTTGGTCTGCAACAACCGCCCCTGTCGCTTTAACTTCACGGCGACGGTCGATCGGCGGGTCCATCGACCGGCAGCCGATTGCTTAAAACTCGTTGAAACTCGTTGAAACTCGTTGATAGCTAGCTATACGAGCAAGTAAAAGTGGGTACGATATATACGAGAAAGCCATAGTAAGTACGAGTTTTTATATTAGATTATACGAAGAAACGATCGTTCCCCTCGTATTCTACTTGGCCTGAAAAATTTTCACATGAAGAAAAATATTTTGAGAACTGCGTAGCTCTTTTCAACATGTGAAAAAAATGTGAAAAATATTTAAATAGTTTGATTTTCCTTTCTTTTTCCATTTTGGTGATAGTGAGTTTTTCTTGGAATTTCTTGTTTAAATTTTGGTTCCTTCTGTACGAACAATTAATTATATTAAAAATGTCCGCTCCATCCCAAACTTACAAAGTCGCTGATATCTCCCTTGCTGCATTCGGTAGAAAGGATATTGAATTATCTGAAAATGAAATGCCAGGTTTAATGTACATCAGAAAGAAGTACGGTGCATCTCAACCATTAAAGGGTGCAAGAGTTGCAGGTTGTTTACACATGACCATTCAAACTGCTGTCCTTATTGAAACTTTAGTTGCATTAGGTGCAGAAGTTACCTGGTCTTCCTGTAACATTTACTCCACCCAAGATCACGCTGCTGCTGCAATTGCTGCTGCTGGTGTTCCAGTTTTCGCATGGAAGGGTGAAACCGAAGAAGAATACGAATGGTGTATTGAACAACAATTATTCGCATTCAAAGACGGTCAAAAATTAAACTTAATTTTAGATGATGGTGGTGATTTAACTAAGATTGTCCACGACAAATACCCAGAAATGTTAGAAGGTTGTTACGGTTTATCTGAAGAAACCACTACTGGTGTTCACAACTTATACAAGATGATTAAGGATGGTGAATTAAAGGTCCCAGCAATTAACGTCAATGACTCTGTTACCAAATCTAAATTCGATAACTTATACGGTTGTAGAGAATCTTTAATTGATGGTATTAAGAGAGCAACTGATGTCATGATTGCAGGTAAGGTTGCAGTTGTTGCAGGTTTTGGTGATGTTGGTAAAGGTTGTGCTATGGCTTTAAGAGGTATGGGTGCAAGAGTTATCGTTACCGAAGTTGATCCAATTAACGCTTTACAAGCAGCTGTTTCCGGTTACGAAGTTAACACTATGGATGACGTTGCAAAGATTGGTCAAATCTTTGTTACAACCACTGGTTGTAGAGATATCATCACTGGTGCTCATTTCGAACAAATGCCAGAAGATGCAATCGTTTGTAACATTGGTCATTTTGATATTGAAATTGATGTTGCTTGGTTAAGAGCTAACTCTGTTGAATGTGTCAACATCAAGCCACAAGTTGACAGATTCTTAATGAAGTCTGGTAGACATGTTATCTTATTAGCTGATGGTAGATTAGTTAACTTAGGTTGTGCAACTGGTCATGCTTCTTTCGTTATGTCATGTTCATTCTCTAACCAAGTTTTAGCTCAAATCGCTTTATTCAAGGCAGATGATGCTGAATTCAGAAAGACTTACCCAGAATTTGAAAAGACTGGTCCTTTCAATATTGGTGTTCACATTTTACCAAAGGTTTTAGATGAAACTGTTGCAAGATGTCACTTAGACCATTTAGGTGTCAAGTTAACCAAATTATCTCCAGTTCAAGCTGAATACTTATCTATTCCAGACCAAGGTCCATACAAGCCAGAACATTACAGATACTAAGCTAGCTTATCTATTACTTAACTGTCTCTATTATTAGCTATAATCTAATTGCATCAACTGCTAGATCTTTTTTCTCTTTTTATTGTTACTTAAACTTATCATGATTGTATATTATTTACAAGGTGAATATAATTCTCCTCAACGGGCTCTATTTTAAACTATAAACTATTTTATAAAAATCTACCTATTTTTTAGTGCGACATATTTTTTTTGACGTTATCATTCTCAAAAATTCATGTTATCTGTTTTCTTCTCTTATTCTTTCTTTTAATAATAGTTTTTAATTGTACATTATCTTGTAATCTTCTAATAAGTGATGACCGCACAACTAAATATTCCACAATACGTGCAATTACAAGCAATTGCACTTTATTTAAAAGAAGAAAGTGTAAAGCCAACACTATCTTTGCTTCCGGATGCTATCCGATGGCGTAATATTACACACCTTACAAACAAAGGATATTTAGGCAAATATCCAGCATACTTTATGGATGGAAGTATATTACATGAAGAATATTTAAATAACATCTTGGAAATCCCATTGATTTCAAAACAGAAAGATATTGATATGGCTGAAACTATAGGCATGGGATTAAAATTAGAAGATCTAAACGCAGATACTGTTACTATTAACAATCATAACACTGATACAGCTCTATCGTTATGTGAGAATCAAAGCATAACGTCGAATATAGTGTCAGATGGAGAGAGAAAATTAAAATTTCCTAAAAAGTGGAGTATTGTTTCAGCAGATCACCAAATTGAAACATCTGATGATTTTAAAATTTTAAAAACTGGACTTATTGAAAACAACTTGTTTAACATTTATCCAAGAAGTTCAAACAAAGGTGGAATTGTAACTGTCTCGCTTGATTGTTCCCCTCCATTATCATTGGGTGTTTTTTATTTTGAAGTTACGATTATTGAAGGGTCTGATTCTGAAGCTGATGTAGCTATTGGATTTATTCGTGAAGAAAAACGAAATGTTACGTACACTACCGTTACAAATATTGATCTCAGAGGTCCAGATGATAGAGTTGTTGGTTGGTATGGTAAGAATGGAAATTTTACAGTTTGGAATGGTAAACGTGAAGAAAAGCAAGTTTGTAATTTTGGTAAAGGGGATATTATTGGTATGGGATATAATCTTGTTAGTGATGAGTTTTTCATTACAAAAAATGGAAATTTAGTCCAATCTATGAAATCTGTAGATTCTTTTATAAATAAAGGTTTTGAAGGTAAGAATAATACCAAAGGTCTTTTACCTTGTGTTTGCTTTGGATCATGGACAGGTGTTAAATTAAATTTAGGCGACAATGAAAATGAAATATTGGCCTATGATATTGAATACTATTTAAAAGATAATAAAAGAAGAGTACTAAATAAAATACAAAATTCAAATAAAATTAACAGTGATAATAATAATGATAAAAAAAATGAATCACATTTTATTGATAGCATTATAATGGGGTATTTGAAGCATAACGGATTTTCAATAACAGCTGAATGTATGGAAAAAGATATTTATGATTTGAAAAGAGAAAGTGTAAGTGATGTTAGTGTCAAGCGAACAAAAATATGTGAATTGAAGAAGAGTGTTAAAGAAGCTATGAAATTGAATAGATTTGAGCAAGTTAAAACAATTTTAACATCACAATATCCTGATTTTTTTTCACTGAATCCAAAGATTGAATTTAGACTGGAGATTGTTAATTTAATTTTTAGTTTAGATAATGCGTTGATTGATGTACCTCAAGCTGTTGAAATTGCTTCAAAATTAAAGGGTGAATATAAAGATGAAGAAGCGCAATATTATGTTGATCAAGTTAGTGTCATTTTTTCATACAAAAACATACGAGACTATCCAAACTTTGAAGATATTTTTGGTTTGAATAAAACAAAAATAGTTTATGCAATAAATATTGCATTGAGCAAAATTAATAATCTACCACTTGTTTCGCCTTTAGATATGATTATTTTACGAACGGATGAGAGATTAGAATCCTGTGTACGGAACATTGGTGAGGATAAAAGTGCGCTTTTGATAAACCTTTTAGAGGATCATATACAGACTTGAATAATGTTTTATAATATATGTTTAATCGGTTTCAAAAAAAAGTTCAATTCAGTATATTTTAGTTTGGTTTTGTACCAATGTACCCAAGATTTATTTACCCGATGTTAAATATATAATTCATATATTTTATTTTTTACTTTTATATGTACTGTAATAAGAACCCTTGCATTCACATAGAAGCCTTTTTTGAAAGGTGTTCCTTTCTAAAAGTTATAAAAGGAGGCTCAGCCAACATCAAATATAGGGCCTTTTATTATTTTTTTGCACCCCATTTTAAATACATAGAGCTTACGTCGTACAAACTTCATTAGTATATATTTATCAGATGGATTCAAAATCGAAGTGTGCTATATTTTTTCTAAAAAGCTCCAAAGTCGGTAGTATCAACTATTCAAGTTCTACAAAAAAAAATCTGAGAGAGATTGGTGATGTTGATATAGTAATCTTAGTACCATTGATATATACAGGTTTGGGAAGTAACAATACTAAATAAAATACATAAAACTAAAGATATTTTTTAATTTTTTCATTCATATAATCAGAGAGTGTAATAATACCATCGATATTGCACAATGTATACATATCATTTTTCTCATAACTGTCTGGAACTATTTTCATATCAAAATCTACACGAACAAATCCTAAAGTATTTGGCATTTCAGGTCTCTGATTCATGAAATCTAATATTATTTTATAATCGCCTATTGCCATATGGGATCCAGGATAATTCATTGCTTCAACGATATATGTTTGGTCATCGGCAACATTTTCGCCAACCATCTTATGCAATACGGGCAAAAACTCTCTATTCTCTTGAAAATTATCTGGTGTAATAGTAACATTGGAAAGATCTTTGACAAGATTGGCCTGTTTTAAAACCCCAAAATGCAAACTATTTGGATTTTCCGAAAATGAAATTTTGGCTAGATGATTTGAAAACTGATGTAAATACAATTGTTTTTGTTTCGCATAACGTACTGTTTGGATAAGAGAACGGTTTATTGCTGACATTTTGGGTCTACAGAGAAAGGCTGTCAAGAACAGACTCTACCACTTGTCTATCTTGGTCTGACAAACACCCAGTGTTTTTTTTCTTCGCCTCCCGCAGCCGCGCCAGGGCCCTGTCCAGCTCCTCCACCCCTCCCAGGCCCGCTGTCGCACCGGCTGTCGCCGTGTCCCCACCATTCTCAGCCGTCCCAACCGTCCCATCATCCCGAGCGTTCCCAGCGTCCGGAGCAGCCATCCCACCGGCGCACCGGGCCCTCCAACAAATCAGCCTGATTTCATTACGTAATATTTGGAGGCTCGGCGTGTCTGCGCGGCTCAGCGAAACTGCGCACACGTCGCCGTCCCAAAAAGGAAGGTTTTCAGCATCCATCTGGAGGCTCAGCCGAGACAGCTCGTTTTCGCAGGCTGCCTGTTGTTGCTCCGTATGGAAAACCACCAACACCAGTTGGAGGGTGTCACGGAGCTCCTTAGCATCTGGATGCATCAATTCTCCAATCCATGATATATAGTCACTCACTAGTGCAGGCTGTTTCTGTGTTATCATTTCTTTTGTGATCCCCTCGGTGATTTCGGTTTCGCTTTCTGTGTTTGGTTCATCAATAAACACTCCAATATCTGCTCTATAGTATCTTGTAATTAGGCTCATATCGTCTAAAATTATACCAGCTTGAGAATCCACCCGTTCTTCCCAATTAAAAGTAGCGGTTTCGTCAAATAAAGCCTTGATAAGTCCCACTTTGTCAAAGCCGCTAGGCCCACACACTAAAATTCTATTCATACTGTGTGTTTCTCACTATAGTATAATATAATATATATATATATATTATACTGCTTATATTGTGCTATTGATACTGCAATATACTATACTGTACGATATGTATGTTAAATTTTTATTACGTGTCACAAATCTCTAACATGAATTTTTGATTTTTCTAAAAAAATAATCTGCGAGGACATCTGCAATACAAAGAATTATTTAATACATTTCAGTCAAAATATCCATTTCATTAACATTTTTTTGTATTTCTGCTGCTCTTTCATTTAACAGCTTTATTTTTTTCATACAGTATCATTTTCTTTTTAACATCACATGTACTGGAAACAACTATACGAAGAAGAAGACGCTATTATCGATGCTTGCTTGCATAACAAAGTATTTACAATACCCACACCAAAAGGATATACGCCATCAGCTTTTTCCGACTTAGATTCCGGAAAATACAACACATCAGTTGAAAAAACAAAAAGAATAACAAAAAACTATCAGATATTAGAATTCAAAAAGAAAAAAATGTGGGAATTGGCCATTTCACCTGCTAAATCCATTCTAATAAATATAGGTATGAATTATATGTCTCCAAATGATGTGCAGGTTATTCCAATAATGATGTTATTTATGCTTTTTATCAATACCTTCAAAGAAATTTTTGATGTAAATACCAAATTTGCAGTGCTTGATTCTAGTATAGACGCTGAAGTTGACTCTTATGATATAAATATAATGAAGATAGTATATCTAATATCTTGTTGTGGCAATTTATTGGTTGGTTTGTGGAAATTAAATAATATGGGATTAATTCCTAATTCTAAAAGTGACTGGTTAAGCTGGGAGTGGAAATTATCAAGCACAGAAGTTTTCATATAAGTTTTACATAAGTTTTTATAAAATATTATCTATTTTTACCTATTTTTATCTGCCAAATTTAAAAGTTGCAGATCTTTTCAATCCAAAAATTGATCTACTATCATCCTGTGATGAATCATTAATGGATGTATTGTCAGATTCACTTATTATATCTAAATCGGTTCTCAACTTATTAATTAAAAATTTAGCTTCTTCATTTTCAATTTTATTATAATTTCGATGTCTATATTCATTTATTTTATAATTATCTAAATTTCCATCATTTAACAAATTAACAATTTGTTGAGATTTTAAAAATAGATTTTTTAATGGTTCTAATGAGGTTTGATCTAGTTCATTTACATTATCAAAAAATCTAATGATGGATTCTTCAATATACTTTATATCATTTGAAAAATTTTTGATTGAAATGTCAGTTAAATAATCAGTTTCAATAATTGAATCATTTAAAAATTTGGCAATTTTATCCAAAATTTTAAGTAAAAGTAAAGATTTAACAGATTCTGGTAAATGGGAAAAATTAAGTTTAAATGAACCTTGTAAAAATTCAATTAAATCAATTAAACTTGTATTTGGTGATATATTGATTTTATCAGAATCCCAATTAAAATCAACCATATCGAATAAAGAATGAATTTTACCATCGATTAAAGTGAACATACTTTCAATTGCTAATCTCCTCGTCTTTTTAAAGTCAATAATAGAATTCAGTTTAATTTTATTTGAAAAATTTCTTGATCTTATTATAATTTTATCATCTGATTCATTTAAGTATTTTTCAATTTGTGAAATTGAATTTAGATAAAAATCTAAATTAATTAGATTTTGTGAAACAACTTCTTTATAAGTTGATTTAATTTTATCATCTAAATCTTTTAAAACAATTTGTGATAATACTTCATCGATTGTTCTACCAATTTTGGAAATAATCATATTGATATCATTAATATAATATTTTGAAATAAACATGTAAATTTGATTTATAAATTCCCTTAGCATTTGGCAAGTATCTAGATAAATAGAAGAAAATGGGATATTCATTGGAAATTTAATTTCTGTATTCCAAGTGCAAAACATTTCTTTACAAACTGCATTATAATCTTCAATGTTATCAATAATTAACGATTGCGAATTATCAGACAAAGAAAGTTTTGAATATTGTTTCTTAAAATTTTCCATCAATTTTTTAATAAATTTATTGAATATTTTCAAAAGCAATCTATAAACAGGTTCAGAATTAAAATTGTAATATGATAATATCTGATAATACGTACCCAAAATATCATTAATTTCAATAAAGTCATTTATGTCATCAAATTCGAAATTTTCAATATGATTAGATAAAATAGGTAAAAAAAAATTTTGAATGGAATTGAATGTATTATTGATTTCATGGATTGATCTAATTTGAAAGTTTGTTTTCTCACTAATTATTTTATCGACTATTGAAAATGAACAAATTGAAAACAAATTTAATTTTAATGATTCATTACTCGGGAAAACATTGAATTTAGTTGAATCTTTAATTGGTATAAATAAATGATCAACTCTCCTGAGCATATCATTTGCAAAATATTCTTTCAAATCGTCTAATTTATTAAGTTCTTTAAAAACTAAAATGGAGTGATATAATGGTTGTAAGTCAATATTCAATATTTTTAAATTAAGAAAATTTTTGAGTTCGTTTGATCTGAATGAAATTTCAACTGGTGTATTAACTTTATAATTAATTAAATTCAAATCTTGTGATTGTCTTTCAAACCAATTTTCATTTATATTATCAAAATTATCAAAAATTAATTCACCAAACTCAATTAAATTTTTCTCGATATTTAAATTCAACCATCTGTTTAATTGATTATAAGTTTCATCAACAATTAAAATTTTGAATGTGGGAATCGAATCGTAAAATTTATCAATAAAATCGAATCTTGTTTCAACTTGTTTATTATTTGACAATGATTTTAATAAAATTAAAGATCTATAAAAGTCTTCATTCTTAATTAATTCTAGAATTTTATTTGTCAAATTAAGTACTTCCAAACATGAATTTATTTGATTGTTTGTATCTTCAATTCTTTGTCTTGTTTGTTTAATATTTAAAACCTTTTTCTTTTCTTCTAATAATAATTTACTTGATTTACTAAGATTTTTATTAATTCCTAGAATTTTTTTTCCAATATCATCAGATGACTTGACCATTGTTTCAATTACAGAAACTGAATTAGTAATATCATCAATGGAATTAAATGAAATCTCTTGCAATTCTTTTTCCTTTTCCACACTTATTGATTCCAATTTATCAATCAAATCATCAAGTTTATCGTTATTCAACAATTCAGACTTAATGATCGGTATGAATTGATCAAGGTATTCTTGAGAGCTCAATGCATATTCAATAAGTTTGTTATTATCGGCAGACATTTCATGCGTATTACCCTGATCTATAACATAAAAACAAGTGGTAACTTGTTGATTGACAAGATTCAGAGCGACGTGTATTTATTTGTGTGTATTCCATTTGTTGATTTTGCACTCTATAATTTTTTTTAAAGAAACTTTAGAAAGTTTCCCAATTTTTAGAATTTTTTTACTCTTATCGTTAAAAAATGAACTCTAAATCAAACATAATTAAACATGCGCCGCTGAGACCATATGTTCATACAGAGGCGGATACAACCATATACATCAAAGCTTCAACCCCTTTTATGTCGGCAGTCAAAAGAATAAACAAAATGATTTCCAAATTTGATGAAATTCCAAACAAAAGAGGTAAATTGGTACGACGTGGAAATATATCTAAAAATTGTAATTACATTACAGTCAAGGGAATGGGAAAGTGTATTGTCAAGGTGTTGAATGTCGGTACATACTTTCAAGGTCAACACTATAAAATAGATGTATTTACAAAGAGCATTGGAGTGTTAGATGAAATTGTAGCGGATGACAAAGATGAAGATAATGAGTTACGAAAAAGAAATGTGGGGGGTCTCGAAATTAGGATATATATATAAAAAGTCAGTTTAGTAGCATTATGTAGATAGTTGAGATAACTTGGATTCGTTTTGTGCCTGTATTTTCTTGAGACACATATTTGAAATTGAATCAAGTTCATTAACAATACGTTTTAAATTTTTATTTTTTTTCAAACTTAAGTCTAAATCAACATTTTTATCAAAAATGTTGCTTCTCATTTCTTTCACCTTATCCAAACATCGATCGTAATTCCTTTCAAAATATAATCTTTCAAGACCGTGTAATGTGGTTTCCCGTTCAATTTTTGAGGTTTCTGTAACTGAATAGTCTTCACATTTCATTTTTTCACTTATTTTCTGTACGTAATCAGTTACAAAAGTGTGATTTTGTACCAGTGGTCCGGAAGTCCAAAATATTTGTTTCTGAAGTTGATAGTCCTCTTCTGATTGGCCTTTTCTGACTTTAGTTGCTCCGCTTGCTAGCTTAAAAACGGATTCACCATCATTATAATCCATTTGTTTGGGCAGTTGAATATTTTGCGTCTGCATTTTTATTCTAGTATTTGAAAAGCGCCGTATTATAGTAGTGAACAACTTAGAGAGAGTCTTTAAAACTGAATTATATATATATATATAAATATATATAAACGTCTGTATGTATGTGTGTAAAAAAGTTGAAGAATTCACCAAAAAAATTATACTTTGGATATAAAAATAATTTAATTTTAACGAGAAGTTTTGAATTTGAATATATTTCACTATCAAGTTTATTTTACTTTACTTTTACATTTATTTTCCTTCCGGTGACAATTCCACTGTCGTCATCAATTCAACTATCAATTCCACTACCAATTGCACTGTCAACTTCATATTCGGCTGTGCGCAGATAATCCGCTTGGGCGTGACCATGAACAAAAAACAGGCCATTTTAGTTATGATGAGAATGCAATCACTTCTTTAGACCTTGAATTGTAGCAACACAGTATCTAGTATGTCTGTAATTTCTAAACTCCATAAGATAAATGCCTTGCCATGTACCCAATGCTAAACGTCCGTTGGATATAGGTATGGTTAAGGAAACTCCTACAATAGAAGACTTGGCATGTCCGGACATATCGTCTGGACCTTCATCTATATGAACAAACACTTCACCTTCATCATCAGGAACGACATTGTTTAATGCCGTTGTCATATCTGTCCGGACATCAGGGTCACAATTTTCGTTTAGTGAAATTGCAGCTGATGTGTGTTGTAAAAATAAGTTGATTGTTCCTATCTTGTAATCTTTTAAAGAAGGGATATTTCTGATGACTTCATCTGTAACCAAATAACATCCACGTGCACGTGGAGAAAATGAAAAGCGATGTTGTTCCCAAGACATTTGTGCTAAAAGGAACGCAATAGGGGCTGCTAAGATAAAATATTGATATCATGCTGGTAACTTGTTGATTGACTTGTTTTTTAGTGGTGTCAATGGGCAGAAATTTCGCTGGTCCCATGGAATTTGGGGGCAGAAGCCCAGAAGGGTATGATATCTAGTGGGGAGCGAAGCCAAGTGTGGAAAGTGTGGGAGACGGGATTCAAAAGATTCTGTTTACAAGATGGACGAATAATAAGAGTATTGCATCTAATAAATAAATATAATATATAAAGTTATATTTTTCTATTTAGAGGTATCAACAACATATCTACCCAAAATTTTGCCCTGTTCCATCAATTCGTAAACTTTTGGTAATTCAGATAAGCCAACAATTTTGATTGGGGATTTAACTTTACCATCATTGAAAAATTCAATAGCCTCTCTAGTATCTGCTCTGTTACCAACATAAGAGCCCTTGATTTGAATAGATTTAACAACATGTTGAAAAACGTCAGATTTACACACTGCGCCAGATGGTAAACCAACAAGAACAACTTTACCTGTAGCTCTGACATAGTTGCAAGATTGAGAAATTGCAGCCTCGGAAACAGAAACATTAATAACACCATGTGGTCCTAAACCATTGGTTGCAGCTTTGATGTCTGAGACAATATCTTTAGTTTCAGTAAAATCAATAAAAACATCACCACCTAATTCATGGAATAAATTCTTTTTTTCTGCACCACCATCAATACCTAAAACTCTTAAGCCCATTGCTTTAGCATATTGCACAGCAAGAGAACCTAAACCACCAGAAGCACCAGAAATCGCAACCCATTGGCCGGCCTTTAATTCGGCGGTTTTTAAAGCCTTATAAACTGTAACACCGGCACATAAAATTGGTGAAATTTCAGCTAAATCTGCACCTTTGGGGATTTTAGCAGCTTGGATGGCGTCTGCAGTCGCATATTGTTGAAATGAACCATCGTGTGTATAACCAGAAAGATCCGCATGTTCACAATTTGATTCGTCACCCTGTTCGCAAAATTCACACGACATACAAGAACCATTCAACCATTTGATACCTGCATAATCGCCAATTTCAAAGTTGGTAACAGAAGCACCTTTTGCTACAACGACACCGGCACCTTCGTGACCACCGACTAACGGTAATTTTGCTGGCAATGGCCAATCACCTTTCCATGCATGTAAATCGGTATGACAAACACCTGAATATTTAACATTGATTAAAATTTCATTGGGTTTTGGAACTGGAACTGGCAATTCCTTATAATTTAAAGGACCACCGTGCGTGTCGAAAATAACACCCATTTGTTTTTCAGGAATCGACAATGTCGATTGGAATCTTGATAACACCCGGTGTCTAACTACAGCTGATTGCTTTAATGCGGACAACATTTGATTGCAAAACTCAAACACAAAACACCAACAATCCTGTAATTACAAAAGAAAATCAACCATTTCAGCCAATATAAAATTCCTTTCGGACACGAAACTTAAAACATCCGACAACCACAAATCAAATCGACAATCTATTAGACTTCTATTTGTGTTTTTGCCGTTTTTCTTTGTTTTCTTCGCAAAGTGGGGGTGCCTAAAACTGGGTGCGTAAAAGCGGGGGTGCAAAAAAAATAAAGGCCTATCAGTGCGCATTTCCCCTGCCTTGCCTTGCCTTGCCTTCATTTTCGCGCCACCGCAATTTCACTGGCTGGGGGAAAAAAAACTTATCCCAGCAGCAACAACTGATTTCCCACAAAAAACATCCCGGCCCCGATAACTGCTTCGGACGCCATGCCGTACCCGCACAAACTGGCATGCTGGGAGGCTCGTTGCAATGTAAAAAATAAGTCTATATATGTAAATGTGTATATGTATTATATATGTATTATATATATATATTTATTATATGTATTATATATATATATTTATTATATGTATTATATATATATATATTTATTATAGGTATTATATATATATATTTATTATATGTATTATATATTCATATTTATTATATGTATTATATATATATATTTATTATATGTATTATATATATATATATATTATATGTATTATATATATATATATATTATATGTATTATATATTCATATATTCATATATATGTGGTTTTAATCCTCTAATATGTAGTTACCCAATGCATCCATCTTTAGATTGCCTACACCCGAACTCAGTGCTTCGATAATACGTTCATTTTCATCATCTTCATCTTCAGCACTTGATTCTTCATTATCTTCCCCATCTTCATCATCACTATCCCACTCAAAATCCTCTTCTTCTTCGCTGCTTTCTTCTTCGTCGTCGTCATCACTGTTCCATTCTTCTTCGTCTTCTTGGTTCATACTCTTGACGGCACCTTGTAAATCTAAATCTTCACTATTTAACTTTCTCTTGTATCCTGAAGCTTTAACTTGAATATCCAAATCTTCAATTCTTTCGATGTCCCTTGAAAAAACAGGATAACCAAACTTAAAACCATTACCGTAACCTTCAGTATCTAACATTGTGGAATCTGTTTTTTTTGGTGAATATCCAAATCTACGTTTGAAAAATCTTCTAATACAATCAACATCTCTTTTAAAATAAAACTCAGCATCTGGGTGTTCTGTACTAATACATTGTGGGAAATCAATAACAACAAATGGTTTATCAAATGTTTTCAAATCTTCATCTCTATTATCAACAATCATAATATTATACTCATTGAAATCACAATGAATTAAACCATAGTTTGCTAATTTCACAATAAATTTCATCAGTTCACTGTATAGTTTGTCGATATTTTCATATTTATATAATTGTCTCATTGGGAATCCGTTAATTCTTTCCATTAAAACTAAATGTCTGGAACAATCAAAAGGTTTAGGAACATCAAATCCATTGTGGTATAATATACTCATAAATTCATATTCTTTTTGTGCTGCTAGTTTTGATAAATACATCCAGGATCCACCTTTACCAATTTTTAAATAATCACGCTTATTTCGAACAGTTCTAAAACTGACTCTACCTAATCTATGGATTTTTAAAACTCTCTTTTCACCTGTTTTGGTTTTACAACTATAAATATCAGACTCTTTACCAACACCAATAGTGTTTTCTAATTCTTCAATATTTCCATGTTGATAAATAGTTTTTAATGCAACATAATCAAATCCATTGTATGTGATTCTGTAACCATCATAACTTGCATTTCTTAAACGTGAAATTAAATTGATTTTAGCTAAATCGGAAATAGCTTTATTGGTATTACCGATACCACTCTTTAAATGTGCAAGTTGGCCGATTAATTTAGTTGGCACAACTTCATGGTTAAATGACCCTTTTTCAACTGCTTGTAAAACTCTCCAGTCATCTGGATTTAAATATCTCATATATGTAGTATCTAATTTCATCTTTGGTTCTAAGCAAGTTTTCTACTGTCTATAATCCCTTCTCCCCGTTTGTTGTATACTGCCTAACAATCAAAAATTTTCAACTTTTCATTAAAATTTCTAAAAGAAAAAAAATTTACAAAATTAAAAAATTGAGAAATTGAAAAGATCCTGTTCTGGGGGCTCAGCTGTCCCTTTTAATTGATGGATTAATTTTCAACGATACATAACAAAAAAAAAATACATAATTCATAACATTAATTTATTCATCACTTGAATCATACTCTTCACCATCTTTTATATCCGCTTCAATTTCTTGCCAGTCTTTGTCTTCTTCATCGTCGATATCTTCATCGTCAATTTCACCAGCTAAGAACAAAGTTTCTTTAGAGCACGTTATCTCGATTTCTTTTTTTTCCTTATCATTTTCTTCAATCACCTCTGTATAGTTCCATAACTCATTTAATTCGCCTCTCCAAATTGCAGTAACAAAAACTGCAATGAAAATACTAGGTACAAGATAAAATAAAGCTGGTTGTCCAACTTTGTAAATTTCAACAACTTTAAAAGTCACATATAATCCAATTGTATATCCAATCAATGAAGCAGTGAAATAGATTTTTTTAAATGGCTGTAAATGATGAAATTCAAAATTTTTGTTTCTTTGATGGAATTGAAACAAATCAAATCTTAAACATAATGCAATGAATGCACCAGGTAGGGCCAAATCACCTAATCCTAGTATAGATGTTTCGATTTTGTTTGCTTCTTTCGATACTTTAATTGGAATAATTAATTTTGCGGGAATCTCAACTTTAGTAGCAACAGAAACCATTACGTCTGTTCCAAAAACAAAATAGACATCATATAGAAAAAATAATGAAAGCAACAATGTTGCTATCGAAAAAGTCGATAGTTTAGTAGAACTAATACCCATAACAACAACAGAGAATCCTAAGATATTGTTCAGTAACCAATTTTGTGATCCGTTAAGGTATGCAAAAAGAATACAAAAAGCTGCACCAAATGAATATCCAAATATAGTACCATTTGTAAAGTAATAATTAACAAGTTGATCTTCCTTTGCTACATCTGTTCTAATATCTAGCAATGTTTCTTCTCTTATAATTTTTTCCTCTTCGGTAAATTCTGGCAAATAAAGCCATTCTTTTTCAAAGCCTACTGAATGGATTTTACTATCTTTAGAAACAGTAATTGCATATCTTTTATTGATGATCGATGAATCGATTCCTTTCTTATAACATATATTTCTGCAACCACTATCAAAAAGATAACTCAGTGTTGAACTGACTGATGAAAAGGAAACAATAATCACGTATTTATTTAAGTAATCACTCAACTTATCCTTGTCATAATTCTTACTAAAATAATATAATGAAAGTAAGGCAATTGCTGCAAAAATAGGCATTACCAAAACCATACCCGTACCAATTTGGCCTTCCTTTGGAGTTGGCTCAATATCTTTGTCTGTCGGATCGAACAGTGGATGCTTTTCATTTGGAGGTAATGCATTAATCGGTTTTTCAATTGATGCATATGATCCAAATGTAATTGCTGAAACTGCAAGTGTTATCAATAAGATTTGCGCCAAGATGGTTGATGAGCCAAATGTCGTATTTACAATCTGGTTATCAAATATAAAATATGTAATTTCATTGGTGATATTTTGAAATCTTCCCAATGGCACTGTCACGTTCATCCTGTATTGATCCGTTATCTGTGCCACGTAAAATAAACCTCCAAAGTACCACACAGATCATTAGATGTTTTGCTTTCAAAGCCGCGACTGTGCTTTTCGTTCCTCGTTTATGTTGAAACCGTGTTAGTTATTTTCGAGTCTTGAGAAAGCCTTGATTTAACGTGTGGTTTCTATTATCTTTGCTTTCTTGTTTTGGCAGTAGGACTTGATCATTTGTTTCTAAGTGCAGTCTTTGTAGCTTGTTGACACTATGGAAGCTTTAAAATCCTACGATTGTGGTATGAAAACCACCAATTATCCAGCAATTAAAAATGCACCATTACCAGCAGACGGTGCTGGTTCAAAACATTTCAACAATTGGGTATTACTCTCTATTATGTTATTTGTTCCTTGGTATTTTACCAGATCTTTAGGTTTAGGTTTGAAAACTTTTATCTTTTTCTTTATTATTACTGCAATTCCAATTTTAATGGCATGGTGGACTGTTTTATCAACATATTCTCCAAGATTAAACGAAAGAGTTAAGTTCCCAAACAAAGGTGTTGAATATTACTTGGAATTTCATGATGAAGAATTAGCTAATAAATATAAGGGTAATAATAAAATACCAATGGAAACTTTCCATGAATTATATTTTGCTAATAAAGTTTCATTTAAAGGTGACGCATTAGATGTTATGGAATTTAGACATGATTGGGCTCAATTTTCCTTTACTTTAAGTTTATTCAAATTTTTCCTTTTTGGCATGATTCCTGAAGTTATTATGCATACTAGATCACAAGATGAAGAACAAGTTAGAGACCATTACGACAGAGGTGATGATTTTTATGAATGGTTCTTAGGTCCAAGAATGATTTACACTTCTGGTATTATTCACGATATCAACAATCAAGAATCCTTAGAACAATTACAAGATAACAAGTTAAAGACTGTTTGTGAAAAAATTGATTTAAAGAAAGGTGATAATGTTTTAGATTTAGGTTGTGGTTGGGGTACTTTCGCTTCATTTGCATCCTCTCAATATGGTGCAAAGGTTACTGGTGTTACATTAGGTAAAAATCAAACCGAATGGGGTAATAATTGGTTAAAAAAATATGGTGTCGATTCTGAACAGTCAAGAATTGTTTGTTGTGATTATAGAGATGCTCCATTACCTCCAACTGGTGGTAAATATGATAAGATTACATGTTTAGAAATGTCAGAACATGTCGGTGTTAGACATTTTTCATCTTTCTTACAGCAAGTTTATGATATGTTAGATGATGATGGTATTTTCTTTTTACAATATGCTGGTTTAAGAAAATCATGGCAATATGAAGATTTGATTTGGGGTTTATTCATGAATAAATATATCTTCCCAGGTGCAGATGCATCAACTCCATTAGATTTTGTTATTAGTAGATTAGAAGCAACTGGCTTTGAAACTGTTTCTGTTGATAACATTGGTGTTCATTATTCTTCAACTTTATGGGGTTGGTATAAAAATTGGATTTCCAATAAAGATAAGGTTGTTAATAAGTATGGTGTTAAATGGTACAGAATTTGGGAATATTTCCTCTCTTACTCAACTATCATTTCAAGACAAGGTTCTGCAACATGTTACCAAATCATTTTAAGAAAGAATTTAAACTCTTACCATAGAGTTGAATATATTCCAAAACAAGAAGGTCTTCAAGGTCCAGCTTCAAGATTTGTTGCATGGGCTAAGGCTTAGGTTAAATTAATTTAATCTCACTCTTAATCTTAACTTTTCTTTTGATTTGCTTTTTTTATTTGAATTTGATCTATAGAATTATTTTAGTATAAAATATTTAAGTGATTTAACAATAAAAGTTGGGTAAAAAAGACACCTTTGGTTTAATAATTTAACATGAATTAAAGTATGTATCATGGTATATTTACGTTCGATCTGTCAAATTTTAAAGATTTGAGTTTTTAGGGGTAGCACTTTCACTTTGTAAAACCAAAAAAAATAAGAAAAATAAAAGGGTTTATAAATCTTGTATAAAAAATGTTTTTCAAAGTTAACAGGTTTCAAAAACAAATATAGAAGTTAAAAGACTAGCAATCAAAAATATTTGATTTACTCAAGCCCATGTCCATTGGATATCAATAACACCAAGATCTGGATCAGCGAGTGAGTTGAAAGCTGATGGTGATAAATCAAGATGGTTTGCATCGCACGATTCGCAAGAATCCACAACCTTAACCTGAATAGTCTTACCATTATAAGTTATGTTGATCAAATGGCCACAATATTGGGAAATTGATTCACTGTTTGCAACTGTGTTGTATAGTTGTTGAGAAATTGCACAAACAAAATCGCTATCTGACGATGATGTACCACAATTATCGTTACTGACAGAATAAAAGGTAGCAACACCATTGTGAACGCTAGAATCAAAAATACTACTTGTTCCTGTAGAGGTTGATGTGGTGGTTGGTTCTGTAGTATTTTCAGTTTCAGTAGTAACTTTTACTGGCTCTGCTAAAGTAGTAACGGTCTTAAAAGTAGATGAAACAAAAGAAGATGGTGCCAAAGATAATGAGCTTTCGCAAAATTTCTTTGTGGTAGTTGATTCTGTTAAATCCAAATTTACACCTGTTGAAATAGCTTCTGTAAAATGATCAAACTCTGTAACCGTAGTATAAGCTAAGTTGATATCAGCATCCTTTGGAGCTGGAACAGCTTTAATTGATTGCATTAAAGTTGAAACAAAAATAAGTGACTTGAAATTAATTAACATTATTTGATATCTAAATGTGTAAGTTTTTACTAAAATATATCAATTTTTTAAACTTTTATATTGATTTAAATGGAAGAAAAAAATACAAATTGAAAAGTTTGTAAAACAGAAAGGATTCAAGCTTAAATTTATAAGATTTAAAACGACGGTTCAAAACTAAAAATCTAGGCTTTTTTTGGGACATTTCTTTTGGAACGTTTCTTTTATAACGTTTCTTTTGGAACGTTCCAATAAAAATTTCTTTTCTTAACATAAGATGTGACAAATGAAAAATGTGTTCCTGATTTTCTGCCTAAAACAAAATTTTAAAAGAAATGATTCTTAACCTAAGGCAGAAAATTAGGGTTGGATTCAGCAAATCAAAAACAGATAAATTCATGTAAAAAACTTCGGGGATTCTGTAACTGGATCACTGATTTCAAAAAAACATTTAATTGATCTTCCCTTAATTAAACTTCTATTTTTGTATATTCAAGCTTAAACGATTGCCTTTACATAAATTCAATTTTTGATAAAATGAAAAAACAACGACAAGTATTAATTCTTAATTTTTGTTTGTTTTTGACTGCCACTAGTGATTGTCCAAAACTGTAGGTTCCACGTCTTGTGTTATTATCTCGGGAGCAAGTTGACTAATTTAGAAATTGTTGGACCTCTCTCTAGTTTTAGTACTTGTTCTATGTTCTTTCTTGCATTCTTTTTTGTTTTCTTACTATTTGCGCATTTATCTATAGTGGTTTGTATGTTTTTTTTATCCTGTCTTTTCTATAAATGATATATAAAAAAAAGCAGAATCAAAACTCAAAACTCAAAACTCATTTAACAATTTCAAACTAGTAAAACTACTTTCAATAATGATAATAACAACAAAAACTGAAAAGATATAATTTTAAGTAAAGAGAAAAAGCAAATAATTATATTTTTTAATAGTAAATTGTACAATAAACTACTGTAAGTGGAAATGTTCCAATTTCTTTATGATAAAGTTTTGCCTTGGTTTGTTTAAATATCTCTGTGTGTCATTCATTACAACTAAAAAAACTTAAGAAATTTATCAAACACAAAAAAGTTACCTTTTACATATTTTTTGATCTGAACAGGAACATCTGTATTATTAGTGGGAAGAGAGAAATGGTATTTAACATTAAGATCAACCCTTTCAAAAAGCTGAGCCTCTCACATGAAACGAGCTTTTTTCGCAGATTGATTGTTTGATAGCGAGATGAAACAGAGGTGAAGCTAGACCAGGCGGCTCAGGGGTTCTTCCGAAGTTATACTTAACTTCTAGTGTTTGCAAGGGTATATTTACATTCAAAAGGCTGGCCTATTTTAATCTAAGCTTGTGCATCAAAATTGGCATTTGATCTAGGATAAAAATATAAGACAAAACTAAATATTACGTGAAATACAAAAATAAAAAACATTGCCTGCAAAATTAATAACCAGCATGTCCGAATCATTAGTAGATACAAAAATCAAACTAGAAAAAGACTCCAAACATCATGAAAAACCAAAATTAACATTTGTGTCTCAAAAGCAACAAGCAAGTCAAGATATTATTTCCAAAGATGTGAAAAAGAAAAAGGTTACTTGGAATATGAAGGAGCAACTGCATTTACACTTGCACTTACAATCAAACAAAATATCGGATAAAAATCAACAGTTTGTTAACAGTGCCACGTACTTAATTCAAACTCCAATTTTTTCACCATTAAAACTTAAAAAGTTAGATACTCCAAAAGTCTTAACCTCATTAACAAATCATAAAATATTTTCTTCGACCCATCAAACCTGCCAAAAAATTCCGCCAATTTCAATGAAAACCAACAGTTCACCAGTTATTTTGGAAGCAACCTCATTAAATTGTAAATCAAAGAAAATTGTATATTCAGAATCTAATTATAAAAATGAAAGTAAAAATTTGAGAAATAGTTGTTTTAAAAATGATTATTCTAATAATTATATTCATTCAGGTAAATTACCATTCAAATATATTAGAAATGCAGAACAACAGGTTGACGGATATCCTAAACTTCAAAAACTCTATAAATTAAAAGAACAACAGGTAGCAAAATATGCTATAAGACCATACGGAGCAAGAGTGGAAACAAAAGATATAGCAAAAACATTAAACTCTTGGGTATATAATGATGATTTGCAATTTGATGTTATAATGATTGGAGCATTAATAGAAAATCAATTAATTTATCCATTATTAAATAAGCTACCAATTGATAAATTATGTTCACGGCCAGGATTTCTTTTTATTTGGGCTTCAACCCAAAAAATTAGTGAACTATCAACATTATTAAATGATTCCAACACTTGGGCAAAAAAATTTAGACGATCAGAAGAACTAGTTTTTATTCCAGTTGATAAAAATTCAGTGTATTATCCAAAAGATTCAAATATACCAGAAAATCAACTATTAGAAGAAGTTCAATGGCATTGTTGGATGTGTATAACAGGAACAGTTCGACGTTCATCTGATAAAGATTTAATTCATTGTAACATTAACACTGATCTATCATTAGAAAATTCAGCAACTGGCAATTCGGCTGTACCGTCTCAAATCTATAAAGTTGTTGAGAATTTCTCATCTTCAACAAGAAGGCTACACATTATACCAACTTCAACAGGTTTAAAAAAACATGTTAATGTTAGACCTGGCTGGGTTATCATTTCACCTGATATTATATTGGATAATTTTGAACCTGATCGTTATAAAAAAGATTTGAAAATAATAGGTTCGAAAATTCCTTGCATTGATGAAATCGAACAGCTTAGACCGAAAACTCCAGCTTGATGTACTTGCTCCTTGCTTCTATATTTATATATTATTTTATTTTATATTTGTATATTGTTCTTCTCCTTTGCTATCATATGATTTCATTAAGTTTTTTAGTTTCTTTGCATCGTATTTAATAAACACGCTAATTTTATAGGCCGTGAATTTACTTCAGTTTGGTTTTTTAAATTTTGTTAATTTAGACTATACTTCTAATATACAGATAATAATAAAATATTTATATTTTATACATTTTTCCTTGAGGAATAATTTCTTGTTTAATTTTTTGCTAAATTTTTTGTTTAATATACATTGGATTTTTTTTGATTTTTTTTGATTTTTTTTTGATTTTTTTGTTAAAGCCACCTCCTAATATACATAGCCTGTAATATACCATAAAAATTTTTAATTAGCCGCCAATGAACCAATATAACGGCCGAATTCTAGTTCATCAATCTTTCTTTCAATATCGTCATCTTCCTCGTCTTCTTCAACAAAGTCGACAATCGAATATTTAATGAGATCCCATTTAGTCCAAAATGAAATACAATCATTGTATAAATCAGAATCAACCAAGTCTTCTAAATAATATTTGGATTTGGTGAAACGATCTTTCAATTCTTGTAATCTTAGATTTTCTGGAACTTCTGAAACTCTTCTATTATGTTGAATTTTGTTTTTATTTGATTGATTATTAATTATACTAAATGAACGTATCTTCATATTATTTGATCTTTTGTTAACATTGGTATTACTATTATGAAAATCTGATTCATATTCAGTAACACTTGTTGTAGCAGATAATTCTGATTTATAACCATCATCTTCATCTGATGTATGAATACTTGAATTTGGAGTGTTAACCATTTGATTTGAATAAATATTAGATTCATAAACTTCATCGTTTAAATCATAAGCAACGTCTTCATCATATGAAGTTGAATCACAATAGCGAGCCCAAGCTTCATCTATTGCAGTAACTAAATAATCAAAACAACGCGATCTAGCCATAAAATCAGATTGTGGAATATTTCCACCATGTTTTAATGTTTTATTTGAAACATTAAAACTAGTAAAACAATCATTATTATCATGTAAATGAAGAATGTCAGAAACGGTAATTGAATTTCTTTTATGAAATACTTTCCTTTTTGGAGAGTAGTTAAAATTGAGGATATCATTGTTGGATTCTGATCTTCTCTTTATCAGAAAATCAGATGAATTATAAGCAGAATCAGCTGCTTTTTTATTGGTGGATCTAATAAGACCGTTGTGAGAATCTTCTTCTTCTTCTTTCTCTTCTTCTTCATCGTAATCATCAGCATAATCTGCATAGTTTGCAGAAACAGCTGTAGAAGAACTGTTATCTTTAAAATTGCCTGATTGAATATTTTTCGAGTTATAAAAACTATTCGAATTAACAGAACCAATTTTTTCAGTAATCATGTCCTCTTCATCATCACTGTATTGTGAAACAGCTTTAGATAATTCAAAATCAACTGGTGCGGAAAATCTGATTGATTTTTGTAAAACATTAACAGAATTTAATTTTCTATCAGTGTAATCATTTTCTTCGTCTTCAGATGATGAAGATGACGAAAAGCAACTGTTATCTTTATTAATTAAATTGTTGCATTGATAATTACGTGATGCGTTGATGATAATGTTGTTGTTGTTGGTGTTGGTAGAGGATGGTACACAACGTCTCTTTGTAGGAGTTGTGTTTGAAGTATTTGAAGATTGAACTAAATTTCTTTTTAAAGAAACAGACATTTTTAATTTCGCGGGTGAAAAAAAAGCCAAAAATAAGAAAAATGGGAAAATTGGAAAATGGGTGGAAAAACAAAAATAGAAACAGGCAACGAAGCAGTCCCAAAAATTGTAAAAATGCCAAGAAATGTAGTTAAGAATAAATTGGTTTCTAAAATACGATTCTTTGGATGAGTTTTTTGGATGTCAGTGGTGTTAGATAATATAACAATAACAACCAGCAAGTACCAGTAGACAAACAGCCAGAAAGGAGATGCGTGTGTAAGTAAGTATAACCTTGAAGTAAAGCTAACCTTGCCTTGCCCCTAGTTAAAAAGTCGAGTTGGGTGGCAAATGAGAAGAAAAAGTGATGAGAGCGAAGAAGAAAAAAAACAAACTGCTAAAAAAAGATGGCCGAACAAGAAAACGCCACGTCGTCGTCCCTGCGACATTCTGAAATTTACGCGCACACAGCCCGGAAATCACCATGTAAAATTCCACATTTCCAAATTCAGCCCCAACCAGCAGTGTAAATTTGAGACCTTTTGGAAGGTGCACTGGTGTAATGCCCCATTCTAAAGACAAATCACGTGAACGGCGCAACACGCAATTGGTTTCTACGGTTATCTGTTATATATAGAGATAGATGTCTGAATCATGTCTTTGACAGAGGGTAGCACTTGAAGTTTCCATTCATCGTCACCAATTGCAATGCAATTTCTAATATTAGAAGAGCTAATACACATTTCTTTTTCACTGGCTTCAAAGACATGGACCTTTGCGTTACCCCAAACATCAGCTAGTTTTGAAAGATATTCTCTTTGAGTATTGAAATCGTGAGTATCATCTTTCCTCAAGAGAACAGAAACCTTACATTTTTCAAAAAACGGTTTCATCACTTGAGATACCGGTGTAGAATAATATTTTTGGTCGAAAACCCTGATAATTGTATCGTAACCTAGTAAAAATATACTATCCACAGAAGGGTTATCGACCCATTTTGAAATTATGTTACCCTTGTCAACAAATAAACTTGCATCTATGATACCTATTGCACATGATAAACCTAGTTCTTCATTTATATGATCGCACATCAGTTTCATCATTTCTAATCTTGAAGCATAATCTTCAATTTCTGAATTTGCTTTATCTGCATTCCTTATACTGAACAAAAGTAAAACTGATTTGGTATTTATAGTGGAAATAGCAGCACCTTTATCTTTAACAGATATAACGCTTTGTTTAATCATAGATAGATGACCTAAATGTGGTGGGTTGAATGATGAATCAAGAATAAATAACTGTCTTGTTAATGGCGTCAAAATTGGCCTTGACGCATTTTGATATATGATTTTAAACCCATTTTTCTCTTTGATAAATTGTTTCAAAAGAAAGAAAAATTCAGATTTCATTTTGAATGGTATTGGATGTTTATAATTGTTAGTATAGTTTTAATAGTAGTAATAATTATAATAAGTGTAAGAGATCAGATCTAAAGCACAAGAAAAAAAAGGATGAAATCGGTGATCGCCCCGAGACGAGTAAAAAAAAACTCCAAAAATTGGTGATCAATGATAAGTTCAGCAAAATATTAAAAAATGAAATATTTTTTTTTCACTCGGACCAATAAAAAATTGAATAGTCAATAAATATACTAAAATAAAAAAAAGAACAAATATCTAAATTAATTTATAGAGACTTTTATTTAATAGAATAGAAGTGTATATTATATATTACTTATTTAGTAACCTTGTAAACTCTAGACCAGTCAGATTCAACATCACCATATTGTAATTCTTGAATCCAGGTTAAGAATTGTTTAGTTAACGCACCGGATTGTTCACCTGGTAATAATGGAACAGTAATATGTTTACCGTTATAACCAATTTCTTTAATTGGGGAGACAATAGCTGCAGTACCTGAACCAAAAGCTTCAATCAATTCACCCTTTTCTGCCTTTTCTGCAATTTCATTAATGGTACAGTATCTTTCGCTGATAATCCATTCATCAGGGTTTAATCTTTCTCTTGCTAAAGATAAAATCGAGTCTCTAGTAACACCTTCTAAAATAGTACCATCTAATGGGGCAGTAACTAATTCATTCTTACCTGTCTTAGAATCTTTCAATGCAACGAAGAAGTTCATGGTACCAACTTCAGTGACGTTCTTTTCTGGACCGAATAACCATAAGTTTTGTTGGTAACCTCTTTCAGCTGCTTCTAATTGTGGTTTAACACATGGTGCATAGTTTGCACCTAATTTTTTATCACCAACACCACCTGGCCATGCTCTGGTTGCATAGTCTGTTGCTTCTAATCTAACAGCTTTGAAACCAGTTTTGTAATATGGACCAACAGGTGAACAAATGACAAATAATAATGCTTCATCTGGAGTATGAACACCTAAACCTGTAGATGTACCAATTAAAGTTGGTCTGATATACATAGAGTAACCTTTTTCACTTGGAATAAATCTATTATCTATCTTTAATAATTCTCCAATTAAATCCATAACAGATTCAGATTCAAAAGTTGGTAAACAAATTCTATCAGCAGATTTATTCATTCTAACCATGTTCTTGTCTGGTCTGAACATTCTAATGTCACCATTTTTATCTTTATAAGCCTTTAAACCTTCAAATAATTCAAAAGCGTAATGGAAAACACAACAAGATGGATCAAGTGCTAATGGACCATATGGAACGATTTCTGGTGCACCCCATCCTTCCTTCTTGTTGAATGGGATCTTAAGCATATGATCAGTAAAAGTTTGACCAAAAACTAACTCTTCATTTGGAATTCTTTCCTTTGGTGAAGTAGTAGGAGTGACCTTAAGTTTTGAAATATCGATAGGAGCTAAATTTGAAGACATTCTAATTTTTGACAAGGTGTTTAATGCAGCCTTAGATTGTTTGATATATGAAGAAAACATCATACCTAACGAAAGAAGGAATTTTGAAATAAAATAAATTTAAAAGCGGGTGAATGGGACGGGACGAAGTCGAGATGGGGAAGAAAAGCAGTCATATTGGGAACAAATGATGCAGCTGTGACTGCAACGGTTCACCCCCCAACCAGTGATCGTGGCAGTGAAAATTTACCGTAGCGGCTACCCGCGGAAAAGTAGCAACAGTAAAAATTGTCGCGAAAAGATTTATTAAGAACTCACAGAAAAAGATTCAAGCCCTCTTTATCATTAAACATTAAACCCTTTTTATCAAGCCTTTTTTACATTCCTTCTGCTCTGCTCATACTTGGCATCTAAACGACGAAGGCGTTCCTCACGACCCGCTTCAATGTCACCAGGAATTGATTTTTTCATTTCATTCACATTTGGATATAAATTCATAGCTTCATTATTTTCAAAAGCAGATGTAAAAACTCCTAAACGATCTTTTTCCTTCTTTTCAGATTCAATTTCAGCACTTGTTTTATTTTTCTTCTTTCCAGATACACCTTTATCCTCTTTCTTTTTACCCTTATTACGATTGATTGCACTTCTCTTCTCTAGTTGTTCAATTTTTTTTGCAGTAATTTCAAAAATTTGTGCTTGTAATTCTGTATTTGTTAATTCTTTACGACCTTCATTTTGTAAAACAGTACACTCTTTAATGTAATTTCCACCTTTCATGTTTTGAACATTTGGTGAGTTGATTGCAAATAAATATGATTGCATACCTTGTTCACATGATTTAAATAGTAACCAAAAAATTGGGTAAAAAATCAAATAAAATAATAATCCTAAAATGGTACCCATTGAAATAAATCTCCTTGTACTAGGAGATCTTGATATACCAGGATTAACAATGTTAATTCTAATAGGACATGGTTGTTTATCAGGTCTTGGTATACTTTCGACTTTCCTTTGAAATTCTTTTGCAAACATATTGAGTAAAAGTTTGGAAGTACCATAAACTTTCCATGGTTTGTTTTTTGGATAACTTCTTTCCTCCCAAAGTAAATCATTCAAATCAAGCTGACCCATATTTTGTGTCAAACATGTAGATATCAAAATTCTAACGTCTCGATCAGCAGGTTGAACTCTTAATGCTGGTTCTAATAATGTAAGCAAATGATAGTGACCTAAATAATTAACAGCCATTTGTAATTCAATTCCATCAATTGAATTGGTTCGCAAAGTTTTAATTGGTAAACTTTCACTAGCCAAACAAATAACACCATCTAATCTCCGAGCAGGAGAATTATCCAACCATTTAGTAGCAAATTTTCTGATTGAATAAAGAGAGCTCAAATCACATTCTTCCGAATAAATCATTTGATTATTTGTGGCTTCTCTTAGATCATCTATATAGTTACTCAACCAAAGCTGACCACTTGGATGTGAATTTTCACCAATTTGTGAAGTTAACAAAACCAACTGTGCACCTCTTGATGCCAGGTTTCTAACTAACGCTGCACCAATTCCACTAGTTCCACCCGTGACAATATAAACTTTTCCGTGCAATTTTCTTTCCCAAGTATTAGAAGATCCATTGGTGTATAATTTTATTAAAGTGGCAATTACTAAAGGTGGAGTAAATTGCTTGATTTGTTCCCAATACTTAACATTCTCTGTTCCTTCTAATAAAATCGTTTTTAATATATCTAATGGCATATTTTATTTTTTTTAATTCGCAATTTCTAGCAGTAATACCTGTTCAAGCAGAAGGAGAATGGAATTGTTCTTATGATGGATACGTTTGATGAGCCAAGCGCCAAATTACCAGAAATTCAAAACGCCAAAACGCCACACCGAACGCCAAAAAAAAATGAAAAATGAAAAATAAAAAATGAAAAATGAAAAATGAAAAATGAAAAATGAAAAATGAAAAATGAAAAATGAAAAATGAAAAATGAAAAATGAAAAATGAAAAATGAAAAATGAAAAATGAAAAATGAAAAATGAAAAATGAAAAATGAAAAATGAAAAAT